>ONZH01023553.1:0-22616 GCA_900303285.1 Rhinella marina | reverse complement strand
TTTAGTGAACAGCAAACTAAGCTGCAGAAACCAGTGTCAGACAGCTGCTGCCAAGGCCAATAAGATAATGGGTTGCATCAAAAGAGGCATAGATGCCCGTGATGAGAACATAGTCCTGCCACTTTACAAATCACTAGTCAGACCACATATGGAGTACTGTGTACAGTTCTGGGCTCCTGTGAACAAGGCAGACATAGCAGAGCTGGAGAGGGTTCAGAGGAGGGCAACTAAAGTAATAACTGGAATGGGTGGACTACAGTACCCAGAAAGATTATCAAAATTAGAGTTATTCACTTTAGAAAAAAGACGACTGAGGGGAGATCTAATAACTATGTATAAATATATCAGAGGTCAGTACAGAGATCTCTCCCATCATCTATTTATCCCGAGGACTGTGACTGTGACGAGGGGACATCCTCTGCGTCTGGAGGAAAGAAGGTTTGTACATAAACATAGAAGAGGATTCTTTACGGTAAGAGCAGTGAGACTATGGAACTCTCTGCCTGAGGAGGTGGTGATGGTAAGTTCACGAAGGAAGAGAGTTCAAGAAGGGCCTGGATGTATTTCTGGAGGGTAATAATATTACAGGTTATAGTTACTAGAGATGGGTCGTTGATCCAGGGAGTTATTCTGATTGCCTGACTGGAGTCGGGAAGGAATTTTTCCCCCTAAAGTGAGGAAAATTGGCTTCTACCTCACAGGGGTTTTTTTTTGCCTTCCCCTGGATCAACTTGTAAGAAAACAGGCTGAACTGGATGGACAGATGTCTTTTTTCGGCCTTACAAACTATGTTACTATGTTACTATGTTATTCCACTGCTTCATGTCCTGGTACAGATGCTGCAAAATCTTTCTGGTCAGGGAACTGGAGACGTGGAGACTGGATCTCATGGCCACATGAGTCCGGTGGGGGCTGAACTGGAGGAGGAGGACATTGGAGCACAAGCATTTAGTGTTTTTTCTACCCAGGTGACAGAAGAGGAGGAGCAGGAGCAGCCAGAGGAGGTAGAGGGAGATGAGGCAGATGACCCAGAGACACCATGGCAGTATACAGTGGAGTTGGAGGCAGGGAGTCCCTCTGAGTCACTTGCGGAAATGGCCCAATGCATGCTCACTTGCTTACGTAGTGACGGCCATATATTCACCATCCAGCAGAGGGATGACTTCTGGCTCTCCACCCTCTTGGACCCTCGCTACCGGTCTAAAATGGGGGCCTTTTTTTCACCTGCTGAGAGGGAGGACAAACTGAAGTACTATAGAGACATCCTATCTAGTCAGTTGGCTGCTGCCTATCTGCGTCGTCGTCCATCCTCTCGCAGGTCTCAACGGGGGGCCCCTCAGCGCTCATGTACCACTGCCACGGCTGCTGTGGTGGAGGTAGGAGCAGTACCAGCTCCATCAGCAGCAACTTGAGTCTGGAGTCGCTGATGAGCAGCTTTCTTCACCCGCCAAGTGCGGAAAGTACTCACCAGCAGCAGCTGCAGGTAGACCAGGAGCAGACCCTGAACCAGCAGGTGGTGGCCTACTTGGACAGCACCCTGCCACCCCACATTGAAGATTCTCTGGACTACTGGTCAGCCAAACTGGATTTGTGGCCGGAACTGGCCGAGTTTGCACTGGAGAAGCTGTCCTGCCCAGCTAGTAGTGTGGCATCAGAGCGGGTGTTCAGTGCGGCGGGGGCCATAGTTACCCCAAGGAGAACTCGACTGTCCTTCCAAAATGTGGAAAGACTCACCTTTGTCAAGAGGAATCAAGCGTGGATCAGCCAGGATTTCCACCCACCAATGCCTGATGCATCAGATTAGATCAGCCATGATGCGTCACCCAAACCTTGACAAATGAGACTGTATTCTTCAGGCTACCTGCCTCAGCCACTCTTATGATGCTGCCACCCGCCTGATGCCACACATCTACCAGCTGCTCCTTCTACCACCCAGCATCTATACCAGTGACTGGTATTGCCACCCACCTCTCCACTCTGTCATTGACCCAATATGTAGCCTTCTGATGCTGCTGTCATCTCAACAATCAGGTCTCCTCATGCTGCTACTGCTGTCACCTCCAGGCTATGTCACCATGCCACTCTGTGGCCTGATGCTGCTGCTGCCGCCTTTGCACGCTGTGTCCTAGCTGCCACTAGGTCCAAATTATGTACTTGTGCCACTCTCTGGGATGCTGTTGCTGCTACCATCTCCACACGCTGTCTCCTAGCTGCCGCTAGGTCCAAATTATGTAATTGTACCACTCTCTGGGATGCTGTTGCTGCTGCCACCGCCTCCACAAGCTATCTTCTAGCTGCCGCTACCTCAAACTTATGTAATTGTGCCACTCTGTGGCCTACTCATGCTGCTGCCACTTCCAGGGTCTCTCATTGCGCCACTCTTTGGCCTACTCATGCTGCTGCCACTTCCAGGGTCTGTCATTGTGCCCCTCTTTGGCCTACTCATGCTGCTTTCTTCCAGGGTCTGTCATTGTGCCACTCTGTCGCCTTCCAATTTTAACGACTGCTGCTGCCACTTCCAGGGTCTTTGATTGTGCCAATCTGTAGCCTACTCATGCTGTAGCCACTTCAGGGTCTGTCATTGTGCCACTCTGTCGCCTGATGCTGCTGCCTCCACGCGCTGTGTCCTAGCTGCCGCTAGGTCCAAATTATGTACTTGTGCAACTCTTTGGGATGCTGTAGCTGCTACCGCCTCCACAAGCTGTCTCCTAGCTGCCTCTAGGTCCAAATTATGTAATTGTGCCACTCTCTGGGATGCTTTTGCTGATGCCGCCGCCTCCACACGCTATCTTCTAGCTGCCGCTACCTCAAACTTATGTGATTGTTCCACTCTGTGGCCTACTCATGCTGCTGCCACTTCCATGGTCTCTCATTGTGCCACTCTTTGGCCTACTCATGCTGCTGCCACTTCCAGGGTCTGTCATTGTGCCCCTCTTTGGCATACTCATGCTGCTGCCACTTCCAGAGTCTGTCATTGTGCCACTCTGTCGCCTTCCAATTTTAACGACTGCTGCTGCCACTTCCAGGGTCTTTGATTGTGCCAATCTGTGGCCTACTCATGCTTCAGCCACTTCAGGGTCTGTCATTGTGCCACTGTCGCCTGATGCTGCTGCCGCCTCCACACGCTGTCTTCTAGCTGCCGCTCTGTCCAAATTATGTCATTGTGTCACTCTACGGTATGCTGCATTTAAATTTATTTGACTGTTGCTGCCTCTCCCAGGGTATGTCACTGTGCCATTCTGTCTCATTAAAATTAGTACAACTCCTGCTGCCTCTCCCACTCAGTGGTCTTGAAATGTATTCCACTGCTGCCTCTTGCAGCTGCTGTTACGGTGCCACTCTGTGGCCTTGAAATTTGTTTGACTGCTGCCTCTTGTAGCTGCTGTTATGGTGCCATTCTGTGGCCTTGAAATTTGTTTGCCTGCTGACTCTTGCAGCTTCTGTTACGGTGCCACTCTGTGGCCTTGAAATTTGTTTGACTGCTGCCTCTTGCAGCCGCTGTTACGGTACCACTCTCCTCTGCAGCAGCATGTCAGTCATAAATTTTTGGTATGTTCTGTAGTCCTATTCCATTATTCAAAGCTCAAGTACACAGGAAACCCTGTTTGCTTTGAACACTCGAATTTGTAAAAGTAAACGATTCCGGCCCCCGGGACACTCAGCGATGAGTATGGGGGAGGCGAGAGGCAGGGGCTCCCACAGGTGGTAGCTCAGCTCCCTGCAGACCGCCAGCTCGATCTCAAGATGGAACTCCGAGCTTTCTTGGCGTCTTGGGTCAATACTGACATTTTGTTATAGTCGAGGCAAAGCTGTAGCCTTCACTGCACCTCCTCTGTTCCCGTCTGCTGGCATAACCAGCCCCTATACTGATAAGAACATATGCTACAGTTGATCTTAGCCAAAAGGAAGAGAATTTTTTAGTACGGTCTACTCTTCAGGGTATGTCATCATGCCACACTCCGGCCTGATGCTGCTGTCACCGCCAACTGCACATGCCGTCTCCTAGCTGCCGCTACCTCAAAATTAGGTAATTACTACTACTTCCACTGCTGCTGCCACTTCCAGGGTCTGGCATTCTGCCACTCTGTGGCCTACTCATGCTGCTGCCATCTGGCCACATTGTCATCGTGCCACTCTATAGTCTGCTGATGCTGCTGCCACTGCTATCTCCAACCTGTCTTTGGGGGTTCTGCTTGTATAAGCGTGTAATAGAACAGGTTCTGTCGAAATGTATGTGGAATCAGTGAATTGGTGTAAAAGGCGTGCTCTTTTGGCGCTCTAGTAGGATCTTGGCCTCTACACGATTCTTTATTCTGTCGCTAACATTGACCTGTAAGTTCAGATTTGAGTTGTTTGGTGAGTTTTGGCCCCTTAATTGCCCAAATACATAAAAGTGTGCAGCGATTCTAAGAAGCCTGTTATGTGCATGTCACAATAGCTCACAGTATTCTTTCACTACCACAGTAGAACACCGAGTGTACTCAAGCGCAATGCTGGCATTCACTGTAATGTTGATTTGTACGCTAATGCTACGCATTGTATGCTAATGCGTACGAATTTGCATGCTAATGCGTACAAATTCAGTTAATTAGGATACTTTTACAAGCGAAAGGAGTAAAAGAGAAGAAGTTGCGATTTTGACCTTTTTCTATTAACCAGACACCCTCTTCCGAGCTGGGGGTTTAGTCCCATTGACTAACATTATGCTCGGTTGCTTGGCCAGAGCACCCGAGCATACAAGCACAGAAGTGCTCGCTCAACACTACTCCCTATGCGTTTTACTGCAAGGCACAGTGTTCTACACCACTATCCAGGCTCTCTGCAGCCTGGAAGTAGCCTTTTTTTAACGCGATTCTCAACGCATTTATTCGGATCAAAGAAAATCTTTTCGGAAAATTTGGCGAACCAGTCAAATCGAATTTTTGAAAAATTTGCTCATCTCTAACTGTGGCGATAGATTCAGACTCCTGCATGCTCTGCGGGTTCTAACCAGGCTAAGATCACGTACCCAATGTACAGCAAATGATTCCAGAGGTGGCTCCAGCACAGGATCGCGGCTCAACCAGGATAACCCCTTTAACCACTTCCCATCCGGGCCATTTACCCCTTCCAGACCAGGCCTAATTTTGCAAATCTGACATGTGTCACTTCATGTGGTAATAACTTTGGAACGCTTTTACTTATCCAAGCCATTCATAGATTGTTTTCTTGTGACACATTGTACTTTGTGTTAATGGTAAATTTGAGTCAATATATTTTACCTTTATTTATAAAAAATCATCATTTATTGAAAAAAATCACAATTATTTAAATATTAATTTCTCTGCTTTTAAGCAGAGATATCTAATAAAATTGTTATTAATGAAAATTCACCATATGTCCACTTTATGTTGGCATAATTTTGGAAATGTAATTTTATTTTTTGAGGACGTTAGAAGGCTTCAAATTTTAGATGTAATTTTTCATGAAAATTTCCAATAGTTAATTTTAAAGGACCTTTGCAGTTCTAAAGTGACTTTGAGGGGCTTAAATAATAGAAACCTCCGATAAATGAACATATTTTAGAAACTACAACCCCCAATGTAATCCAAACTGATTTTTACAAAGTTTGTTAACCCTTTAGATTTCCCACAAGAATTAAAACAGAAGGAAGGTGAAATTTAAAAATAAATATATTTTTTTTGCAGATTTTCAATTTTTAATTCATTTTTCCTATAAGATAGCAAGGGTAAACCGCTAATCAAACCTGAATATTTATTTTCCTGATTCTGAAGTTTGCAGAAACACCCCATATGTGGTTGTAAACTGCTCTGTGACCGGCAGTAATGAGAGGGAGATAGTACAAGCATTTGTGATGGCTTTGACAGCTTGTCAGAGTGATCAAAAGCCTGGAGGCCAGGAAAAAAGTTCTCAGGTTAAAGCTCCATGTTCTTGGCTGTCAGGAGGCAGCTGAGTCATGGAGCTTCTATGTACAGGTGCTGCACACAGGGGGCAAAGCTCAAGGACGTTTTAAAACGTCTATTCAGAGATAAAGATCCACTACCAGGACATTTATAGTCAATGGGCAGACTGGAAGTGGTTAAATTTGAAGGTCTATGAGAAATACAAAATGCAGGACATCCTTTTTCTTTTTTTTTTGTTTGTTAGCACCATTTTTGTTCATTAGGTGGCCTTATTTGTCTTTCTGTCTTTTCAAAAATGCAGCATGCCAGAGCTCTAGTGTTTTTTTAAAGAATTTTGCTAAAATCCTTTCTACAGATGAAAAACACTATGAGGAAATCACTAGTGAAAAAGGCAATGTTCAAAAATCAATAAAAAAAACCCAGTACCCCAAAATGGTAACAATGAGAATTATAGTTTGTCCTACAAAAGAATAGACGCTCAGACCCTCATACAATTCAGTTGAAATTAATAAGATTATTTATTGTGCAAATGTACTGCAGTACTACAGTATATATGTTTCAAATTGTATGTATATTGCAGTAAGGGTCTGTTCACATCTACAGGACATATGCTGGACATACACATCCTTTCAACCGACAAGACAAAAAAGAGTCCTTTTTGCCTCTGTTATGGTGGTATGCAGCAGTTTTTTTTTTTTTTGTTTTTGTTTGTTTTTTTTACTGTGCAGGAAAGTGCAACAGAACAGAAATATTTTCTCATTTGTGTCTCTCCAGATGTGAAAATTTCAGTATGCTTGTGTAGTCTACCACTGTCCAGGCATGAGCTGCAAGTTGGAAATTATTGCTGTATACAGTCGGTTCAGAGTACAGTGATTAGATTCAACTTGTGTACACTTCAGGTAAATTTCCAATACATATTTAGCTGTCAATGTTGTCTGACGTTTTATTGTTTATTAGACCTCTGGGGCAGCATACTTTAAACGTCTACACGTAGTGACTTCTGCATAGACACGTACAGAGTTCATCCTCTTCATAGAAGGTCCACCTATGGCAGCACTAATTAACCTGAAGGCAGACATGAAGTTGGGTTATTGACTGCAGTTAACCTTTCGATCAGCTATTGGTTCTTACTTGGGTCAATAACTGGTTTAATTTGAGGTTTGTCACACTTTGCATTTTCCATTCTAATGACGGCAATTTACATTAGGTTTATGGCTATTGATTCCTGTTTTTAAAATAGCAAAATTATGTTGACTAGATCTTTATCAAGAGTTCGGATGTGGCAGACTGCATACTGTTGACCTCTAGATTTTCCTTTTTTGCTCATTAATTTATAGGTTTATTTGTGTTGTTGCTTTTCAAAGCACAAATCCCATACTGAAATTCATTCTTGCAGCAGAACATCTGGCACAGAAAAGTGTATCTTCATCTATGACATGAGGAAAATATCAAGACGTGAATCGAAATAAGATTAACAAAAGAAGGTATGTCAATTTAGGTAAATAATGGGTTATATAAATTAAGTATGGAAATGAGAGTGGAATGCACAGTCATTTGCACACATACATACACACACCCACACACATATATATGCTGGACTTATTAATGTAGTGTGATAGGAACATTGCTAAGTCTCAAAGATATGTATAGGGAATAAACAGGTTATATATTAGTTGTAACAGAGTTATTTATTAGTAGAGATGGAATCAGAAAGATGTCAAGTGTTAGACACATTGTGCACATTGAATTGAGAAGTATGATATATAACATAAGGTAAAGGATCAGGGCTAGATCAAGGTATGTGGAGGCCCATGGAAGTGACCCAATTTAAAAAACCACACCCCTCACAAAATTTACAAAGGGGTGTATTTTGACCCCATAGAATTGTATAATATGTTATATATATATATATATATATATATATATATATATATATATATATAAATATGTTATATATATATATATATATATATATATATATATAAATTATATATTATCGATATTATATTATACAGTGGTCCCTCAAGTTATGATATTAATTGGTTCCAGGACGACCATTGTATGTTGAAACCATTGTAAGTTGAGTAATCGGTTCCAAAGCCCCAAAATGTCATCCAAATGAAGAGAAAATGAAGATTTAAGAAAAATAAGGCAGATCCTTACATATACCAGTCAGGAACAGCTGCAAACTAACAACTAATACAGCTATTTTACCATAGAAGTCACCTTGATTGGTTGGATCTGAGTCTGAGGCATTGTATGTTTTGTCTAGTTTCAACTTACATTGGCCCAGAAAAGACCGTTGTATGTTGAAAATATTGAAAATATTGTATCCTGATGCCATCGTATCTTGAGGGATGTGTGCTTTTGTGGGATAAAATGCTATTTTCAAGATCATGAATATCAGATTATTGGGAATCTGACTCTCAGAACCACTATTGATCAACTGTTTGAAGGGCCTGCAGCTTACTGCAGGGGCAAAGTGTTGGTCCCATGACACAGCTGAGGACCAGAAGGAAGTGTAGGAGTGCTTAAAAAAAAAGAAAAACAGCAAACACCGTGTTCAGGTGTTGGAGCACCCACGGTCCGGTGACCCTAAGCTGGAGCGCCGAAGGGGTACCGTTATTTGGTTCAATGTGGAACGGGGAGTAGGTTTTATCGGCGATGAGGAGACGGCGGAAGAGTTATATGTGAACCGCCGTTCTGTAAAGCGGCCGTATCTTCCGCCTGTCCGCCACAATCTCCACGCAGGGGATTATGTGGAGTATACCATGAAGAGCCTCCAAGGCCCCTTTGCTACTGGGGTGAAACTCCTTAAGCGACCAGCTACTCCTGCAGCGCCCCCGGAAGACTGGACTGAGGAGGCCCAGGCCGCAGAAGAGGCTCGGTGTTCCCATGGCACTCTGCGATCTGAGGAGAAATCCCATTCCCAAGCTCAGCTGGAACCCCTGATACCCGATTTGCCACCCCCACCAATCCTTCATGTGGGACAGATGACCACCAACAGTTTTGTGTACCAGCCATCGGTGGTACAATACCAACTGCCATGGCAGGTGCAGGCCCCACAGTCCGCCGCTCGCGGATGACCGTTACCAGAGCCCTTACAGCCGGAGATTCTGTCACCTTGTACGCCTGCGGGAGGATCAGTCCACTACAAGGTAATGGGAAAGGCCCAAGTTGCCACGGCCCTTGCCAGTGTGACCGCCTGGTCACTACTAAGACCATCCCTGAGAGGTCGGTGGGGGTCTGCTGCCGCAGCCAGTGTCGCTTTCATGAGGCAGGAGCGCCCTCTCATGTCTTTTAGCTCCAGCAGCAGTGAAGAGGACCTGCTGGCCATTAAGTAAGGATCCTGCAGCTGTTATGGGAGCCACAACGTGGACTTAACTTGAAGGGTGAGCACTAGTTGGCATGTGTTTTTATTTTTGTTGCCCTGCGTTTGTCCTTACCTAGATGGCCATGGATTGTCAGGACTCCCCCCATCAAAAAAAAAAAAAGTTTTAACCAAGTTGCGCAGACGTGCGCCTCATCCCTTTTTTCCCTCTTTTCAGGTTATTGGGGAGCCCCTTGAAAGAGGGTTTTTTAAGGAACCTTTGCTGCTATTTTTTTACCCATTTGGATTACAATTTTACCTATGTGGATAACAAATTGCAACTGAGTTTGGGACTCTGCTCCAGTTCTATGACAAGCTTCAGAAAGAAGAAAAGAGACTTAAACATGTCCGTGAGCATACTAGGTAGATGATATTTAAAATGTTTACATTATACATATAATGTATTTGTACTATATTGTTTGCACTGGATTGTTTGCACTAATGTTTTTACCTTTCAGCAATGTTTTCAAGTATGTTGCCCATTGTGTGTATTTCTTTACAGGTATTGCAATGGGTCCTCATATTCACTTTATAGTATTGTGGATGATTGTACTATGCCCATAGCCGGATAGACAGCACCTTACTTGTTCTACCTCAAATATACATACTGCCTCTGAGGGCGATTTCAGATCTGACCATTTACGCTGGATCTGGCCCGGGGTCCGCAAGGTGTCAAAATGATGGCGCAAGCCTCGCATCACGGGCGGCGGGGTGTGCCATCGTAAATCGTAATCCTGGCGGTCCATCAGCCGGACTATGTATTTCAGCTGTGCAGCAAAGCTAAATGATGAGGATCGTCTGGATGCCATTTTCGAATATTTGCCCTGCCTCTGAGGAGTGCACGCCGTGGCCTCTCGTTGTATGTGCCTGCGTATTACGTAATCGTGTAGACAATAGTACGCTGAGGATTCGTAAGGTATTTGTACGCTCATGCGTACGTCTTCTAAGAAGTTGCGTACATTTTTTAACTGTACGTTCGTTATTAGTGCGCGAATGTTCACTAATAGCACATAATAACGTATATTTTGTACGCAAATACAACAAATCTATTCGTCAAATATACGAATCTTAGGAAAACTTCGGCGAATGTTCGGCGAATAATTTTTTGAATGATTCGCTCATTTCTAGTGGACAATAATAGAAAATGTTCTATTTTTTTGCAGAACAGCCATGCAGACATACTGAATTTACACAGAATAATTTCCGTTTTTTTTTTGGGGGGGGGCAGTTTGCGGCGCCATTGAAGTGAATGGTTCCATATATGGCCAGCAAAAAAACGGAATCGACACAGGAAAAAAATATGTTCATGTGCAAGAGCCCTAAATGTTAGGCGGCTAGCACTGGATGTAAGGGTGATCTGACTGCATGAACCATGAACTGTGATTCCACCCAAGGGCTGTTTTTTCAGTTCACTGTACTATTGCTAAAACTAATAAATATAGTTTTTATTTTATTTTATTTTGAACAACAAAGGAGACAAAAGTGTGTATGTGCATGTATTCTCCTATACTATTGCTAATACTAGTATTCTCCTATACTATTGCTAATACTAGTAGATATTGCTAATAACTATAGATATAATTTTTTAATACATACTTACATTTTTTTTTTCTTTATTTCACTTTTTTAATTTTTTTTTTATAATATTTTGATATTTATTATTATTTTTTTATTTTTTAATTTTTAATGACAAAAAGCAAATTAACTCCTCCCTGCCTCAGTCAGGGCATCAGGGCACAAAAGGGTTTAAATCAGAGAGTGCAACAAGGGGCGCTCTCACATCAAGAAGAGTGCTCCCCTGCTGGCTTTATCACTTTATACTACGATGGATCATTGTAACACCCTGCTACAACAATACCACGCAGTGAGACCATTTTGGCTGGTCCCAAGCATACTTACTGTGTCGAAAGTCCAAAGCAATAAAGATATATTCCATGGCACTCACCCAATTTGTAGAAAAATTGCTTTATTCAGCTAAATGCACGATGCAAGGAAATAGTACTCCACAGATGCGGTTGTACGTTGTCTAATGCTTTCACATATATATATATATATATATATATACCAAAACACAGAGTTACAGCAGCACAGTGGAGATGAAACGGGTGCAAACCCTCAAGAGATTCCAGGCCAAGGAGTCTTCTGTATATACAATCCAAGAATGAGGCAGCACACCGACTTTGTGAATAAATAGTGGATCCTTTATTCCTGCTACGTTTCAGCCCTGCTCAATGGGGCCATTGTCAAGCAAACAAGTAGACACATGGTGTGGCTTTATATAGGCCATAACGTGATTTACATACATAATTAATGGAGTGATCATTAACATACATAATTGAATAACAAAGTGTTATAAAAAAGATCAGCATAATATAAAAGTGACATGATTTAAAAAGTGCTAAAGTGCATACAAAATTTACAAAAGAATAATGATAACCATAAAATTCATCGTTTGTGCATCCATATGAGTGTATTACGTCATAATGACGTGTGTAATTAGTGGGCGTGCATATTAAAAAAATTTAAACTTACATAACCGTGTGTAACCATTGGTGATGTGGTGGACCGCACATAGCGTCTTCATCCCCCTCCTGCGCAAGCCCAGCCAAACCGGAACAAGGGAGGCGGCCAGACGCAATGCTAGACATGTGACCAAAGTCACATGACCGCATCTCCGTCCGCCCACAACATGTGACCCGTGGAACGCACACACCCCTTGTGCGCTCCAACACCTGCCACAGTGGGACGGACGTAAGCGGCCAAAATGTCACGCATGCGCCGGCCGGTCTACCTGTCCAACTCAACTTCGGCATGCACAGTATCAGGAGGAATAGGATCGCAAGAGATAAATAAAAATAAAAAGAATACTGATAGAAAAAATTCATAAAGAAATCTCCTAGTGCTCTTTTAATATTCAATGGGGGTCATCATATTCATTACTGTCAATAGTGATAATGGAGAAATGAATGTAAGTATAGCTTATCAATCATTCACCAACTTATGAGGAACATATAAATGGGCAAAACCTTCAAAGTGAATATCCGAAGTCAAATAGAGGGCAAGGTCATTGTCCCCATTCAACTGCACATCTCTATAAGTCAGAGGAGACGGGCAGGTCATGAGTCTCAAAGATGGCTCATGTCCGCCTGTTATAGAATCCAGGAACCGATCACCTTGTGACCGCCACCTGGTACCAAAGTCTATCTCCAAATGAATAAGAGCGTTGATATTAGAAGTGTCCCATATTAGTATAGTCCTCAATACATAGAAGTCTAAACGATGCCCCTTTTTTTTAAAAAAATTCTGACAATAGGAGTAAATAACATCTAAAGATTGATGTAGCTTTCAATTCAAGCGGTCTCCACCCTTCATCACCAAGGTACATCCGGACAGAACTTGACACAAGTATCGAGTACTGAAAAAAGAAAGAAAAATGAAATAAATCAAATAAGTAAAATATAAATAGTGTCTACCTATGGTCCACAGTTACAGTAATTCGGAAAGAACTCTACAAAGACTAACAGTATATAAGATAAAATCAGATCAATCCATAAGATTCCATTTAAATTCGACATTGAGACCTAGTGGTCGGAGGGATTGTAACTGGTGTATCCACCACAACTCCCTTCTTTTGAGCACAAGTTCCCTGTCACCACCGCGTCGAAGAGGCGGTACATGATCCAAAATCATAAATTTCAAATCCTTTTCAACATGATTATGGTCCAAAAAGTGTTTTGGAACCGGAAGATCTTTCTTCTGTTTTCTAATAGAATACCTGTGTTGGTTAAGTCTGGTTTTGAGATCCCATGTGGTTTCCCCTACATATAGTAACTTGCATGGGCATGTCAAAAGATAAATTACATAGGTGGAATCACATGTAAGATGATGGCGTATTTTATATGATTTACCTGTCCGAGGGTGTATAAATGCCTCGCCCTTGATCATATAGGGACAATTTACACAACCAAGACAAGGGAAACAACCCGTTCTGCGTGAAGTAATGTATGTTTGTTTAACGTTTCTTATTGGAGTATCTGGTTTAACCAACATATCTTTGATGTTATGCGGTCTACGGTAGGAGAACAATGGAGGAACATTAAATTCCGCTATCTCTTTATAGTTACTGCGTAAAATATGCCAGTGTTTTTTAATGATTCCACTAATGATATTACTTTGATCATTGAAGGTTGTGATGAACGGAATGCGTTTTTCAGATCTGTTTGATTTGAGTGTTCTCGTATCATGGGCAATGTTCAAATAATGTCGCTGTAATAAAGATCTTGGGTAACCCCTAGCGATAAATTTATCTATCATTTGTTGAAATCTAAGAGGAAGCTGAGTAGGGTCCTGCACAATTCTTTTAACTCGTAATAGTTGACTTAAAGGTAAAGAGGTAAAAAACACTGGCATATTTTACGCAGTAACTATAAAGAGATAGCGGAATTTAATGTTCCTCCATTGTTCTCCTACCGTAGACCGCATAACATCAAAGATATGTTGGTTAAACCAGATACTCCAATAAGAAACGTTAAACAAACATACATTACTTCACGCAGAACGGGTTGTTTCCCTTGTCTTGGTTGTGTAAATTGTCCCTATATGATCAAGGGCGAGGCATTTATACACCCTCGGACAGGTAAATCATATAAAATACGCCATCATCTTACATGTGATTCCACCTATGTAATTTATCTTTTGACATGCCCATGCAAGTTACTATATGTAGGGGAAACCACATGGGATCTCAAAACCAGACTTAACCAACACAGGTATTCTATTAGAAAACAGAAGAAAGATCTTCCGGTTCCAAAACACTTTTTGGACCATAATCATGTTGAAAAGGATTTGAAATTTATGATTTTGGATCATGTACCGCCTCTTCGACGCGGTGGTGACAGGGAACTTGTGCTCAAAAGAAGGGAGTTGTGGTGGATACACCAGTTACAATCCCTCCGACCACTAGGTCTCAATGTCGAATTTAAATGGAATCTTATGGATTGATCTGATTTTATCTTATATACTGTTAGTCTTTGTAGAGTTCTTTCCGAATTACTGTAACTGTGGACCATAGGTAGACACTATTTATATTTTACTTATTTGATTTATTTCATTTTTCTTTCTTTTTTCAGTACTCGATACTTGTGTCAAGTTCTGTCCGGATGTACCTTGGTGATGAAGGGTGGAGACCGCGTGAATTGAAAGCTACATCAATCTTTAGATGTTATTTACTCCTATTGTCAGAATTTTTTTAAAAAAAAAGGGGCATCGTTTAGACTTCTATGTATTGAGGACTATACTAATATGGGACACTTCTAATATCAACGCTCTTATTCATTTGGAGATAGACTTTGGTACCAGGTGGCGGTCACAAGGTGATCGGTTCCTGGATTCTATAACAGGCGGACATGAGCCATCTTTGAGACTCATGACCTGCCCGTCTCCTCTGACTTATAGAGATGTGCAGTTGAATGGGGACAATGACCTTGCCCTCTATTTGACTTCGGATATTCACTTTGAAGGTTTTGCCCATTTATATGTTCCTCATAAGTTGGTGAATGATTGATAAGCTATACTTACATTCATTTCTCCATTATCACTATTGACAGTAATGAATATGATGACCCCCATTGAATATTAAAAGAGCACTAGGAGATTTCTTTATGAATTTTTTCTATCAGTATTCTTTTTATTTTTATTTATCTCTTGCGATCCTATTCCTCCTGATACTGTGCATGCCGAAGTTGAGTTGGACAGGTAGACCGGCCGGCGCATGCGTGACATTTTGGCCGCTTACGTCCGTCCCACTGTGGCAGGTGTTGGAGCGCACAAGGGGTGTGTGCGTTCCACGGGTCACATGTTGTGGGCGGACGGAGATGCGGTCATGTGACTTTGGTCACATGTCTAGCATTGCGTCTGGCCGCCTCCCTTGTTCCGGTTTGGCTGGGCTTGCGCAGGAGGGGGATGAAGACGCTATGTGCGGTCCACCACATCACCAATGGTTACACACGGTTATGTAAGTTTAAATTTTTTTAATATGCACGCCCACTAATTACACACGTCATTATGACGTAATACACTCATATGGATGCACAAACGATGAATTTTATGGTTATCATTATTCTTTTGTAAATTTTGTATGCACTTTAGCACTTTTTAAATCATGTCACTTTTATATTATGCTGATCTTTTTTATAACACTTTGTTATTCAATTATGTATGTTAATGATCACTCCATTAATTATGTATGTAAATCACGTTATGGCCTATATAAAGCCACACCATGTGTCTACTTGTTTGCTTGACAATGGCCCCATTGAGCAGGGCTGAAACGTAGCAGGAATAAAGGATCCACTATTTATTCACAAAGTCGGTGTGCTGCCTCATTCTTGGATTGTATATACAGAAGACTCCTTGGCCTGGAATCTCTTGAGGGTTTGCACCCGTTTCATCTCCACTGTGCTGCTGTAACTCTGTGTTTTGGTGTACGTCGGCTCATCAGCTTAGCACGGACTGTTCTTCATTTTTTTACAACATGGATCTTCCAGATACTTTTGTCTATAGTAAACAGGACGAGGAAAGGATTCTACAAGGACTGGTGAGCGAACCTAATTTTTTATCTACCCCTTCGCTTATTGAATTGAAAAAAAGATTTGAAGCTGACGCTAAAAAGCTGGCATCTACTGAATTACACCTGCAGACACTGGGTGAATACTATAAACAACATAGGGTTCCAAGGGGTATACGATCGCAACTAAAACCTAATCTTTTCCCTATGGATTCATCTTTTGCACAAAGATTTATTCAAATTTCAAATCGTTATGCTTTTGATATTATTTTACTCAATCTTGAATTTTTGCAACATGAACTTTCAGTAGTACAGATCAGGCATAAAGAGACTGAAGAGAAACTTAAATCCTTACTCTCTGAACAGGAGTGGGAGTTATATTTATCAAAGTGTAACCTATACCTGGATAAGTTCAGAAATGAACAAGAAGTCACCAAAAGACGTAAATGGCTAAGGGATCTTGATGACTACCAAAGGGGCAAAATATACACATGGTCGGATGACTATAACAAGAGGAAACCTCAGGCATTTAAACCTCTTAAAGATGACAGAAACATTGTTAAAACTACTCAACAACCATCATCCACACCTGAGGATACCTCGTCTTTTTTAGAAATAGGTCCTCCCAGATCCGGACCAGACGAGGAGGTAGGAGACAATTTAAATGGAGAAAGACCAAAGGAATTGAGACAACAAAGAAACAGGATTCTACGCAAAAAGAATTGAACTTTGATGATAATAACAATGTGGTAAATATTTCTTCTCATACTTTAACGGAAATACAATTATCAGCACTTAGTAAAGGTCTTTCCTTTTGTCCATCTATTGGTATAGACTGGTTTCAATTAGAAATTGATTTGCAACGTTTTTTTAGGAATATTAAACTTAAGATGTGGTTTTCGGAAACATCTCAGGTCAGAGAAGGTGACACTGATGTAGTTGCTCCGCGCACTGAGCTCGCTTTAAGGGATACGGGTCTCCGTTTAAAAAGTGAGTTCAGTCCGCCCATCAGTGCACCGGCCCTTGATACTTTCATGCAAGCTGTTAAATTGGACATAGACCTAGTTAAGAACAATGGCGATAGGGTCCCTTTGTTACACCCTAATATTACCACTATTGAATATAACACTCTGAAAGACTTAAGTGATAATCCGGCACTTACTGTCAAGCCAGCTGATAAAGGTGGCTCGATAGTGGTACTGGATACTACTTTGTATTTATCTGAAGCTGAACGTCAACTATCAGATACTGAGGTATATTGTGAATTGTCGGGAGATCCGAAATTTGACATAGGGAGGAAAATCAAGAATATATTAGATCAGGCTAGATTGGGTGGACTCATTGATGATGATCTCTACACATTTTTAGTAATTCAGTTCCCTAAAACCCCGGTACTGTATCTTTTACCAAAGATTCACAAATCTTTACATCAACCCCCAGGCCGCCCTATTGTTTCTGGTCGTAATTCCATCTTTTCAAATATAGCCATCTTTTTAGATAAAATTTTGCGTCATTTTGCGGTAAACACCCAATCATATATCAGGGACACTAATGATTTTCTGAACAAAATTGATCATCTTATTATTCCATCTGGTTGCCTTTTAGCCTCATTTGACGTTGTTAATCTTTATACTTCTATTGATCACACAAGGGGCATTCATGCTGTTCAGAAATGTCTTCACAATAGTGGTTACACCGCGGAATGTAAGCATTTTATTGGTGAACTACTAGGCCTGGTATTGAGAAATAATTATTTCTTTTTTTCAGGCCGTTTTTATTTACAATTACGCGGAACGGCGATGGGGTCTAATATGGCGCCCACGTACGCTAATATCTATATGGCGGATATGGAGGAAATGTACGTCTATGTGTCCCACCACTTCAGCCAGGTGCTGGGGTGGTGGCGATACATAGACGACATTTTTTTGATATGGACTGGGAATGAAACTTCACTACATGCCTTTCATACATATTTAAACTCTGTTGATAAGGACATTAAATTCACCCTTACGTCTTCACCATCTCACATCCAATTTCTTGACACCCTTGTCAGAATTGAGGGCAATCATTTAATCACTGATATCTACACGAAACCCACTGATTCTAACACTCTCTTGAGATATGATAGTTGTCACCCGAGAGCAACTATCAACTCTTTACCTTTAAGCCAACTATTACGAGTTAAAAGAATTGTGCAGGACCCTACTCAGCTTCCTCTTAGATTTCAACAAATGATAGACAAATTTATCGCTAGGGGTTACCCAAGATCTTTATTACAGCGACATTATTTGAACATTGCCCATGATACGAGAACACTCAAATCAAATAGATCTGAAAAACGCATTCCGTTCATCACAACCTTCAATGATCAAAGTAATATCATTAGTGGAATCATTAAAAAACACTGGCATATTTTACGCAGTAACTATAAAGAGATAGCGGAATTTAGTGTTCCTCCATTGTTCTCCTACCGTAGACCGCATAACATCAAAGATATGTTGGTTAAATCAGATACTCCAATAAGAAACGTTAAACAAACATACATTACTTCACGCAGAACGGGTTGTTTCCCTTGTCTTGGTTGTGTAAATTGTCCCTATATGATCAAGGGCGAGGCATTTATACACCCTCGGACAGGTAAATCATATAAAATACGCCATCATCTTACATGTGATTCCACCTATGTAATTTATCTTTTGACATGCCCATGCAAGTTACTATATGTAGGGGAAACCACATGGGATCTCAAAACTAGACTTAACCAACACAGGTATTCTATTAGAAAACAGAAGAAAGATCTTCCGGTTCCAAAACACTTTTTGGACCATAATCATGTTGAAAAGGATTTGAAATTTATGATTTTGGATCATGTACCGCCTCTTCGACGCGGTGGTGACAGGGAACTTGTGCTCAAAAGAAGGGAGTTGTGGTGGATACACCAGTTACAATCCCTCCGACCACTAGGTCTCAATGTCGAATTTAAATGGAATCTTATGGATTGATCTGATTTTATCTTATATACTGTTAGTCTTTGTAGAGTTCTTTCCGAATTACTGTAACTGTGGACCATAGGTAGACACTATTTATATTTTACTTATTTGATTTATTTCATTTTTCTTTCTTTTTTCAGTACTCGATACTTGTGTCAAGTTCTGTCCGGATGTACCTTGGTGATGAAGGGTGGAGACCGCTTGAATTGAAAGCTACATCAATCTTTAGATGTTATTTACTCCTATTGTCAGAATTTTTTTAAAAAAAAGGGGCATCGTTTAGACTTCTATGTATTGAGGACTATACTAATATGGGACACTTCTAATATCAACGCTCTTATTCATTTGGAGATAGACTTTGGTACCAGGTGGCGGTCACAAGGTGATCGGTTCCTGGATTCTATAACAGGCGGACATGAGCCATCTTTGAGACTCATGACCTGCCCGTCTCCTCTGACTTATAGAGATGTGCAGTTGAATGGGGACAATGACCTTGCCCTCTATTTGACTTCGGATATTCACTTTGAAGGTTTTGCCCATTTATATGTTCCTCATAAGTTGGTGAATGATTGATAAGCTATACTTACATTCATTTCTCCATTATCACTATTGACAGTAATGAATATGATGACCCCCATTGAATATTAAAAGAGCACTAGGAGATTTCTTTATGAATTTTTTCTATCAGTATTCTTTTTATTTTTATTTATCTCTTGCGATCCTATTCCTCCTGATACTGTGCATGCCGAAGTTGAGTTGGACAGGTAGACCGGCCGGCGCATGCGTGACATTTTGGCCGCTTACGTCCGTCCCACTGTGGCAGGTGTTGGAGCGCACAAGGGGTGTGTGCGTTCCACGGGTCACATGTTGTGGGCGGACGGAGATGCGGTCATGTGACTTTGGTCACATGTCTAGCATTGCGTCTGGCCGCCTCCCTTGTTCCGGTTTGGCTGGGCTTGCGCAGGAGGGGGATGAAGACGCTATGTGCGGTCCACCACATCACCAATGGTTACACACGGTTATGTAAGTTTAAATTTTTTTAATATGCACGCCCACTAATTACACACGTCATTATGACGTAATACACTCATATGGATGCACAAACGATGAATTTTATGGTTATCATTATTCTTTTGTAAATTTTGTATGCACTTTAGCACTTTTTAAATCATGTCACTTTTATATTATGCTGATCTTTTTTATAACACTTTGTTATTCAATTATGTATGTTAATGATCACTCCATTAATTATGTATGTAAATCACGTTATGGCCTATATAAAGCCACACCATGTGTCTACTTGTTTGCTTGACAATGGCCCCATTGAGCAGGGCTGAAACGTAGCAGGAATAAAGGATCCACTATTTATTCACAAAGTCGGTGTGCTGCCTCATTCTTGGATTGTATATATATATATATATATATATATATATATATATATCTCACAGTCTTATAAAAGTGGCTGGGAGGGTGAGAACTCTGATGGTAATTGTGTGTTCGGAGCCATATCGGGGTGCTGAGCAGGAGGTGACATTAGAGGAGATAGGTGGTGGCTGCATAGGAAATACATACGGCCAGAACCTCACAAAAAAACTTCTAGGGCCAGGTTTCTTTAATTATGGTAAGCTTGGAAGCTGGTGATACCGCTAATACTGTGGCCGCAGACTCAAAACATTCCAGACCTAAACCAACCTCAGCTGCCACTAGCTCTGTGTATTTCCAGTCTGGCAGTTTTTCTCCACAGTGCCGAAAAACAAAAGCATTCATGTGTGCACGATCTGCAGGATTAAAATAAGCTGTGGGTGTTCAAACACAAATGTAGGCACCAGGGCTCTATTGAAGCACATGAGGCCGGATCAACAGATCCTGTGGGAAAATAGTACTTGCCGCCAGCAAGCAGAACAAGAGTGTTTCTTTTGTGGCAGGCACGCCACATCCACATTCAGTGCAGTGTCATCATGAATAATTACTGCTTCTCCCGCTCAGACCTCCTCCTCAGACACACACACTCACACACACACACACATACAATCAGCTTTATATATTAGATTAGGACATCAAAAGAACATTTTTAATGCTCACTGAGCTTTTCATTTCCTAACATTTATGTATTTGTTCTTCTCTGCTACTTGCTCTGCTGTAGGTAACATCAGCTGTATTTGTGCTTTTGGTTGACAAGTTATCTAATTAAATGGCAAAATATTTGCTTTGCATTTCCAGACCATAGTCTTTTCATTGCAACCTGAGATGCGGTTTATTTATGTAACAGTTGTGGATGACATGAGCTTCTGGATGTGCTCTGTAGTCATCAGGTGTGACAGGATCTCATAATTGTGCTGCATGTGGTGCTCAGGAAATCTGCAATCAAACTAAAAGGCCATGGCAGGACAAAGCTGCAAACAGGGGAAATAGGGACATACCGTATGCCTTTTAGCAATATATTTTTTGTGGCTCCTTGTATTGTGCATATGTAAAGAATTGCCAAAGGGAACCTTAAACTCCACTGTACTGCCTCCACACCTTATTACATAACCAGATAAAGTTTCTAAAAATATCCCTTTGCATGGACCTGCATGTTAATTTTAAAGGAGTTAAAGAGGCTCTGTCGCCAGGATCAACCCTTTTAAACCAGACATACTACCTGGTAGGGCTCATCGTGCCGATTAAAACAATACCTTTCTTTTGTCTGTATGATAAATAGCTACAGATAAATATGTGTTTTTATTCATATGCAAATGAGCAACTGGAGCACCAAGAGGCGGAGCTGAATCATCAGAGCACTGCTGTGTACTGCTATGTAACACCCCCTGTGCTCTGCACACGCCCCCTCCCCTTGATTGACAGGGCTAGACATGCTGAGGGCATAGCTGTGTTCTAGCATGTAAATACTGTATTATATATTCCATAGACTATAGCAGGGATCAACAACCTTTGGCACCCCAGCACTTGAGTGGGAGTTTAGAGAACAGCCAAGCAAGTGTGCATGATGAGAGATGTAGTTTCACAACACTTCGAGTGCCGGAGGTTGCTCACCTCTGCTCTATAGCTTCACCACACTGAGATCTGCTCAGAAAGCTAATCTACATATTACTGCTTTATTCACAGGCACAATGTATGATTATTAGAGATGAGTGAATTTCTTGGAAATTCGATTTGACTGATTCGCCAAATTTTACCAAAAAATTTGCTTCGTTACAAATTACTTTGCCACAAAGCGCATTTTTTTGTACGTAGTGGGTGCAATGACAGGGAGCTGCGATAGCGCTGATCTGGAGCGAAATCTCGTGCTGCGCGAGATTACGTCATCACGCCGGCCGGCGTTGTGGCGTCATACGTCACTACGCGCGGGATTTCTTCCGGGATCTTCAATCAAGATGGCGACTGGCGGCCTGTCGTGAGCAAATGGAGGAGGTAAGTATGGATTTTTTGTTTTTTTACACTATTTCAGGATAAATTGATTCGCCGACATGAAGCACAAGGAAATTCGGCTTCGAGGCGAATCGAATTTATCCTGAAATTCGGATCAAATTTCACTTCGTGGGATTCGATTCGCTCATCTCTAATGATTATACAGACACCAGTAAGAGCATATCAAAAACGGCTGCTTTTATGTGGTGCTGCTATTGCTTAATGGTATAGTGGCTTACCCTGAACATAGATAGAGCTCTTAGGTTCAAATCCTAGAAGAGATATACATTTTCTTTTGTTATTTTTCTATACTATAATAAAAAATATATTATCATATAATAATAAGGCCTTATTATATTGAGAATAGTGTTTTTTGTTTT
>ONZH01023552.1:0-22169 GCA_900303285.1 Rhinella marina | reverse complement strand
ATGGTCCTCCAAATAAACTGGAAAACTAGGAGCCAATCAAACTCCTGGGGGAACCTAGTCAGGTTCAGGAACCAACGCCTTCCTAAGTGACGTGGTAAGGAGAGGACTTGTAATATGTTCATTAAATGAAATAAAAGAAAATAACATAAAAAGCTTAAGTTATACACCGGAGATCTATGGGTGCTACTCGAGAACTTCCCCTGAATCAGAAAATTATTACAGGAATAATTGGGAGGCAAACCAAGTGGTACAGATACCCAAGCCAAACCATCAACTAGACCTGAAAACCTGCACCACCCAGATCCCAAAGAACCCGTCTGGCTCAGCCCTCCTGTATCTCCACCTCCTCTAAATGACCTGACTCATCCTCTATAATTGCCAATAACCTCTTGATGTTAGGCGGAGATGAAACAGCAAGAAGAGAGAAAGGACAGGTGTCTGGGTGCTAGAGCCAGGCAGGTTTACATTTAAATCACCTGCAACTTGATAAAGGGGTCATATCAAATTAGCACAACATTATATATGAACAAACTATAGCATTTTTCAGTCTCCTTCTGCCACAAGCCACCGTGGGGTTAGCTTCCCTGTTTTTTTCCTAGATTTCTGCGGTTTTAGGCCACTGAGGCACAAATAAAATAATTAAGTGACTCTGCAACTTGGCAGAGTCACTGGGGATCACTTGACCCAACCCTGGGCAGCCAGACAATAATGACCACTTCCAAAGGGCGAAATAATACCGAAGGCAAAACACAAATAATTAGGAACAGTTCACACCAACACGTGCTGCGCAACTGCGCTTAGGACTGGAGCCAGAACTTTGGCTACACAGACCTCCAGATGGGCGACGCCCACCGTGAACCCGTGCTCCAGGAGGGGGCTACGGCACGGCCGCAAACGTGGCCTTCAAACACTCAGAGTGAAACACATCACACAAAAAGACAGACAGTGGAACCACGCACCAGTGCAAGAAAGCACTCAAACACACAATACACCATTCAGTGTCAGATAGCAAATGGACCAGACCGTATAGCAGTCGCACATGAACAACAAGCACCGGCCCTGCCCAGCAGAAGCTCAGGGTTTAAATAGCAGTGAGCTAATTGGCAGAGGCGTGGTTACTGACATACTTCCTGTGAATGCCTGGCGGAAGTGACATCACCAGAGGTCTCAAGGGCAGGGCGTGGTGCCTTACATACTTCCTGTGAACGCCTGGTGGAAGTGACATCACCAGAGGTCTTAAGGAGCTGGCGCATGACCACTTCCTGTGCCGGACCTTGTTCACTGCAGTAAGACTGTGGGCGCAAGGATACCGCACTGAGATTCACCCGTGCCCCCTCACCAACACCCGCAGCCCGGGAGGGCAAACGACCGCGTGCACGACGTTGATGCACGTGCCTTACATGCGGCTTCCCATGGTTTATCACCTCCCAAAGCGTAGGAGGAGTAATTCCTGACGGGACATACACATCATTGGTGGAGGCCCAATCCGGAATAACCAAATATTCTCTTTCTAATGTTGCAAGGACTCCCAGGAGATCTTTATGCTCTTTTACAACTAGCTTTTTGTCCTTCCACGAGATCAACATTCCGAAAGGGAAAAGCCATCTGAAGGCAATTCTACTTTGTCTGAGGTGATCTGTAAGGGGTTTGAGTATACGCCTCTTATTTAGCGTCGCAGGGGCTAGGTCCTGGAAGAATAGAATCTTAGATCCCTCGTACTCAATTTCTGAGCATTCTCTTGCTTTTTTCATAATAAGCTCTTTTTGAGTAAAGTTCAGAAACTTGCATATTATATCACGAGGAGGATCTGTGGGTTTAGGTCTGGGTCTTAATGCCCTGTGGGCTTTTTCAAGGATTATTTGCTCAGGATATTCCTCTCCTAGAAGTGAAATGCAGATCTCTATGACTGCTCTGGGTACTGCATCTGGAGCGACAGACTCAGGGACACCTCTTATTCTGATGTTGTTATGTCTGCCCCTATTGTCTTGATCTTCCATGTGGTTATATAGGAAGTTAATATGTTGTTGATAAGCAGACAGTACATCTGAGTTTTTCTTGGTGTAATCAATGATTTTGGCTTGGGTGGATTCCAGATTTTCCACTCTGTAGCTTATTTGTCACACCTCTCTCTTGATTTCTGATAGTTCATCTAGTACCGGATTTAGAGCATTTGCAAGTGCCTGTGAGATAAAAGATCTAGAGATGGGTAGATCTGAGGAGGCTTCTGCACCTTCTCCTGTATCACTCTCTCTATCTGACTGATTGCAGATGAGCTGTGTGTGTTGCTCTTAGACTGAGGAGTCTGAATTGGAGCCACCTGCTGCGGTTTTTTCATGACAAAATTATTTAAATCAGACTGAGACAGAGGGATGAAGCTGTTGTTTAGGAGGATCCGGAGACGGTCTCTTATATTTCCAAATTTTGACCATGTGGACTGAACTCTAGCCCCTTAATGCGATGACACTCTCCTCGTGTATAACCTATATCCTTTTCTGATCTAGTATATCATTGTAGCTGGTAATAATTCACTTCTAGCGAGGATTGCTGAATGATTTATCAGATCCAGCTATTGAACTGTTAAAGGGCACTTACGGCAATAGTTTGTGGGTCAGCTATGCCCCTTTTCTGTAGTTTTGCCCTTTCTCTATTCCAGCGCTCAGCGTTCGGCTACCAACCAAGACTGATGGGCAGATATAACAATAGAGGCAGTCCCCTTTAAAAACGATCTTACATAGCCCCACTATAGCAGCGTGACTCCCTTAAACTCCTTCGGGCGACCCGGAGCCTTCCCGCAGCTCTGGTTCTCACCACTGCAGGCTTCACACTATGGCTGCCAGACCTCGGCCGACTCCACGTCTCCTGTTCTCCTCTGGATGCAACGGGGACGACTTCGCTGCACCGTCTCTACATCTGGATCCTCTTTAGGTAAGCGATAAACGTAAGGATGAATCTTCCTCCGGCGTTTCACTGGGAATCGAGGCCGAGGCTCGGAGCGCCCAGCTAGGCCTCAACCCCAACTCCGCTCTCCCTTGTCCCAGAAGCTTCGGACTTGTTTCTATCTCCACCGGACTATGTTGGGAGTGGGATTGGGCTAGTTTTGTTGAATTTAAACCATCCAACTGGGTAGATATCGATGGATAAAACTTTCTCTGTCGGAACAGCGAGAGGATGCGTCCTTCCTGTTCCACTGCTAGGCCACGACCCCAAATACATTGAAAGTCAATGGGTAACTGATCCATTTTTTTTAGTCTCCGTCACCATTGACTTACATTAGGTTCAGTGCTGGATCCTTTTTGTTCCGTTTTTATGACCGGACACAAAATTACAGCTTGCTGCGGTTTTGTGTCTGGTCACAAAACTGAAAGCTGCCGGAACTGAAGACATCCTGATGCATCCTGAACGGATCTCTTTCCATTCAGAATGCATGGGGACAAAACGGAACTGTTTTTTTCCGGTATTGAGATCCTATGCCGGATCTCAATACCGGAAAACCAAAACGCAAGTGTGAAAGTAGCCTTTCATCACTGTAGTTTGGTTCCACTTCAAATTTTAATCAATTTTTCTTTGATGTATATAATTTGAAAAGGTCAAAACACTCTTTTTCATTTTCAATCATGCTCTTTACCTTTCCAGTAAAAAGTGCATACGATTGTTGACTTTATTTTTAGAAATGTACTACAGATAATAATGGAGTTACAAAAGGCCTACTTTTTTTTATTTTGTACTTTTTAAAGGAGACACTTGAAGCACAAAATCAAATTACAAAGTTCATAATTCAATTTGTACATTTGTTCAAGTAGTATTGCTAAATGAAGCAATGAGATGTTATTACATTTCTACAGCTGTGTATTGTATTTTTGGACTATTGACACTTTAATAATTTGGTACATCAACACTCATTAGCTAGTATTACCACACCCTTTACGACTTGGTGCCTGAACTGAACAAAATCACTATTTGGTCTAGTTGAAGAGCTCAGGGACTTTAAACATGCCACCTCCCCCACAAGTCCCTTTGTCAGATTTCTGTCCTGGTGGAGTTGTCCTGATAAAATGGCATTATTGTGAAATGAAAATGTGTACTGACAACAATTAAGATAACAAAATGCTAGAGCTCGTACTATGGGAAGGAACAGTACTGAATGGAAAAGCTGTCTATGTTTGGATGCTACATCTGAAGTTGCTTAGCTACAAAAAATTTGTTATAATTTGAGATCCTTCAACATACAGAGTTAGAATTAGAGATGAGCGAGCACTAAAATGCCCGGGTGCTCGTTATTCGAGTCGAATTTTTCCCGATGCTCGGATGCAAGTTTCTAATAAAGAACCCCATTGAAGGCAATGGGAGACTCGAGCATTTTTTGCAGGGGACCAATGCTCTGCCTAGGGAAGGCTGGGTGAAAACCAGGAAACCTCAGAAAATGATGGAAACACCACGGAAAAGGACAGGAAACAGCAGGGGCAGCATGCATGGATGCCTCTGAGGCTGCCTAATCCCACCCAACAGCCTCGTAGTTACCCTCAAGGCAATTGTGCTCACCCAGACCATAAAAATTTATCGTGGCCCTGTATGGCTGTGACTACAGAGTGATCGAGTTACACTGCAGGAGCAGGCGAAGCACATAAAAATTTATCGAGGCCCTGTATGGCTGTGACTACAGAGTGATCGAGTTACACTGCAGGAGCAGGCGAAGCACATAAAAATTTATCGAGGCCCTGTATGGCTGTGACTACAGAGTGATCGAGTTACACTGCAGGAGCAGGTGAAGCACATAAAAATTTATCGTGGCCCTGTAAGGCTTTGACTACAGAGTGACCGAGTTACACTGCAGGAGCAGGCGAAGCACATAAAAATTTATCGTGTCCCTGTATGGCTGTGAGTACAGAGTGACCGATTTACAGTGCAGAAGCAGGTGAAGCACATAAAAATTTATTGTGGCCCTGTATGGCTGTGACTACAGAGTGACCGAGTTACAGTGCAGGAGCAGGCGAAGCACATAAAAATTTATCATGGCCCTGTATGGCTGTGATTACAGAGTGACCGAGTTACAGTGCAGGAGCAGACAAAGCACATAAAAATGTATCGTGGCCCTGTATGGCTGTGACTGCAGAGTGACTGAGTTACACTGCGGGAGCAGGCGAAGCACATAAAAATTTATCGTGGCACTGTATGGCTGTGACTACAGAGTGACCGAGTTACGCTGCAGGAACAGGCGAAGCACATAAAAATTTATCGTGGCCCTATATGGCTGTGACTACAGAGTGATCGAGTTACAATGCAGGAGCAGGCGAAGCACATAAAAATTTATCGTGGCCCTGTATGGCTGTGACTACAGAGTGACCGAGTTACACTGCAGGAGCAGGTGAAGCACATAAAAATTTATCGAGGCCCTGTATGGCTGCGACGACAGAGAGACCGAGTTACAGTGCAGGAGCAGGCGAAGCACATAAAAATTTAGCGTGACCCTGTATGGCGGCGGTGACAACAGAGTGATCGAGTTAGACTGAGGTAGCAGGTGAACCACCCAAAAATTTAGCCTGACACAGCATGGCGGTGACACCACCAATGCCTTTGTCCGACTGAGATTGCAGTCAAATGGCTGTAGGTGAGCCTCCCAAAAGTTTTTTTTTTGGAGTGTCGACCCTCAGAAAAAAATTTTTTTTTTGTGTCTGTGGTTGACGCTCCGGAAAAATTGTTTTAGAGAGTCTGTAGTTGACGCTCCTGAAAAACGGTTTTAGAGTGTCTGTAGTTGACGCTCCGGAAAAATTGTTTGGAGAGAGGGGCTGTAGGTGGCCCTCCGGAAACATTGTCTTAAAAGAGTGCCAGTTGGCCCTCTAAAAAAATTCCCTTTTGGGTCAGCGTTTGGCAAAGAAAAGAAGGAGGAGGAGGAAAAGAGGAGAGGAATCGGATACATAAGGAATCTGATTCTTTAGCTGCTTTCCCCCGGAGGAGATTTGAATTCCGGTGAAATCCAGGCTTTGTTCATTTTAATAAGCGTCAGCCTGTCAGCGCTGTCAGTTGACAGGCGTGTACGCTTATCGGTGATGACGCCACCAGCTGCACTGAATACCCGCTCTGACAGCACGCTAGTGGCAGGGCAGGCCAGCACCTCCAAGGCGTACAGCGCCAGTTCAGGCCACGTGTCCAGCTTTGAAACCCAGTAGTTGTATGGAGCAGAGTGATCAGGCAGGACGTTGGTATGGTCAGCTAGGTACTCCCTCACCATCTTTCTGTACAGCTCCCCCCTACTCTGCCTAGACTGGGGACAGGTGACAGTGTCTTGCTGGGGTGACATAAAACTGGCAAAAGCCTTGGAGAGTGTTCCCCTGCCAGTGCTGGAAAAGCTGCCTGCTCGCCTCCTCTCCCCCGCTACTTGGCCCACAGAACCACGCCCTCTGCCGCTAGCGGCGTCAGATGGGAAGGATTGTTTCAGCTTGTGCACCAGGGCCTGTTGATATTGATTCACTCTCATACTCCTTTCCTCTACAGGGATGAGAGTGGAAAGGTTCTGCTTGTACCGTGGGTCCAGGAGAGTGAACAACCAGTAATCGGTGTTTAAAAAAATGCTTCTAACGCGAGGGTCACGGGATAGGCAGCCTAACATGAAGTCTGCCATGTGCGCCAGAGTCCCAACATGCAAGAATTCCCTCTCCTCACTGGCCTGAGTCTCTATTTCCTCCTCCTCCTCCTCCAACTCATCCTCTTCAGCCCATACATGCTCAAGAGTTAAGAAGGACTGAGCATTGGTACCCTCTTCTGTCTCGCCAACATTCTCCTCCTCTTCCTCCTCATCCTCACCCCCCTCCTCCAATACGCGCTGAGAAACAGACCGGAGGGTGCTCTGGCTATCAAGCGACATATCTTCTTCCCCCATCTCCTGTGACGAGCGCAAAGCTTCTGACTTCATGCTGAGCAGTGAGTTTTTCAACAGGCAAAACAGCAGGATGGTGAGGCTGATAATAGCGGCATCGCCGCTGACCATCTGTGTTGACTCCTCAAAGTTGCTCAACACCTGACAGATATCAGACATCCACATCCACTCCTCATTGTAGACTTGAGGAAGCTGACTGCCCTGACTACCAGTTCTGGTGGAAGTTGACATCTGGCAGTCTACAATCGCTCTGTGCTGCTGGTAAACTCTGGATAACATGTTTAATGTCGAATTCCATCTCGTGGGCAAGTTGTACAACAGTTGGTGAGCTGGCAGTTGTAGGCGCCGCCCTGAGAGTGGCAGCATCTGTGCTTGACTTGCGGAAATGCTCACAGATGTGGTGCACCTTGGTGAGCACATCAGACAGATTGGGGTATGTCTTGAGGAACCTCTGAACTATGAGAGTGAACACGTGGGCCAGGCATGGCACATGTGTCAGTCTGCCAAGTTGCAGAGCTGCCACCAGGTTACGCCCGTTGTCACACACAACCATGCCTGGCCTTGATGCCCTGTAACAGCTCTTGGGCGGTGTGCCTTTTGTCACCTAAGCTCAGCAGTTTGAGCACCGCCTGCTGGCGCTTACCCACGGCACTGCTGCTGCGCCTAGAGCTACAAACTGAAGACGCCATGTCATCGGATGGTAATTCGAAGGAGGAGGAGGGGTTGGAGGAAGAGGCATAGTACATCTGAGAAACCGTGACCGAGGTAGGCCCCGCAATCCTCGGTGTGGGCAGTACATGAGCGGCCCCAGGGTCAGGCACGGTCCAAGCCTCCACCAAGTTAACCCAATGTGCCGTCAGTGAGATATAGTGTCCCTGCCCGGCAGCACTTGTCCACATGTCCGTGGTTAGGTGGACCTTATTACTAACCGCGTTGGTCAGGTCACGGATGATGTTCTCTGACACGTGCCGGTGTAGGGCTGGGACGGCACATCCGGAAAAAAATTGGCGGCCGGGGACCAAGTACCTAGGGACAGGCACCACTGTGTGAAACCATTCTGTGTGTCACAGTTCAGCTGTCCAGTCACCACAATCCATATTTTCTGTCCAGGTAACCCATTATGTACGTTACGTCAGTTAAAAAGGTCTTTTGCTCTCACTTATACAGCTACATTACAAAGATCTCTGTGCGACATTTGTCTGGGTTGCAATTAAGCAGACCATGTCTGCCTAATCTAATAGTTTCCGTGTAATTGCTCCATACTGCACGGTACGTAATAACATACGTAATTTTGCTCTAACTTAACCACCTACTTTCTTGTTCAGATTGAACAAGTTTGTGGGTTTCAGTACAGTAGGCCCATTTATTTATTTTTTTTTATATAATACACTTATATACAGAAAATGTTGAACCCCAGGGCTAAGGGTCGAGGACGAGGGCGTGGGCGTGGGCATTCAATTACTGCAGGGAGCAGAGGCCGTGGTCCTGGGCAGGTTGACACAGTACCTGCTTATCAGGGAGCAGGGGAACGCCGCAGAGCTACACTCTCTAGCTTCATGTCTCAACTTACAGGGACACGTGGTAGAGGACTGTTGAAACCACAACAGTGCGAACAGCTGATGTCGTGGATTGCGGACAATGCTTCAAGTAATTTGTCCACCCGTGAGTCTTCCAAGCAGTCCACCCACGTTACCCAAGGGAGCACTCCTCTGGATCCTCCACCTCAACCTCCTTCCCCCCAGTCTGCCCCCTCCCAGGAAAATTTGGAATGCGATCCGGCATACTCTCAGGAACTGTTTTCTGGACCCTTCCCAGAGTCACAAACCACTTCTCAGGTTGCTGCTGACCTCGTTCCCGATGCCCAAGTTTTCCAACTGTCGCAGTCTGTGGGTGATGATGACAATGACAATGTTGACTTAGGGGAAGAAGTTTGTAAAGAGGTGTCGGACAATGAGGAGACACGGTTGTCAGACAGTGGTGAAGTTGTTGTCAGGGCAGGAAGTCCGAGGAGGGAGCAGACTGAGGAATCGGAGGATGACAAGGTGACTGACCCAAGCTGGGTTGATAAACCGAGTGAAGACAGTGCTTCTGAGGCGGAGGCGAGTGCTGTACCAGAACAGGTTGGAAGAGGCAGTGGTGTGGCCAGAGGGAGAAGCAGGGCCAGAGCTGGTGCATCAGCAGCAACTGTTTCACGTAGTCAAGCTCCCTTGGCGAGGCCTAGATGTTCGCAAGTCTGGAGGTTCTTTAAAGAAAGTGAATTGTAGGAGGATGACACTTTTCTTCGGCAATGGATTCACCTTCCCCTTTATCATTGCCAGACAACAGTTGGTGAAAAAGTAATTGGCAATGATGAAGAAAATGTAATGGTGCAGTGGACCGTCTGTGACGCAAAACCTATATATTCCCACCATGCCAGCCATCGGTTGTACATAAACTAATAACAGGAAAAACAAAAAAAATATTTTACAGAAGGGTCAACTACAGACACTCCTAAACAATTTTTTAGGAGGGTCAACTTCGGACACTCCAAAACAAATTTTTGGGAGGCTCACCTACAGACATTTGACTGCTACCTCAATCTAACTTGGTCACTTGTTGGTGTCACTACGCTGTCACCATGCTGTGTCAGGCTTATGCCTGCGTCATGGGGCGGGGGATAGCACAGCAGTGCCAGCATGAGCAGTGGTGTCACCTGCAGGCGGTGATGGACCTTCGTTGCACCTAGTTGGGTGCTTCCCTATATATTCCCACCATGCCAGCCATGGGTTGTACATAAAATAATAACAGGAAAAACAAAAATAATGAGAAAACTATTTTACAGGAGGGTCAACCGCAGACACTCCAAAACAATTTTACATGAGGGAGTGTCTCCCCGTCTGCCATCGTGTTCGGTCAGGCTGTCAGTAAGTACACCACCTCTGACGTCCGCAGAAGAGGCCACTATGAGGAAGGCCATGGCAAGAACATCCCCTTTTCAATTGAGAGCAAGTGTAGAATTGTAGGAGGATGACACTTTTCTTCGGCAATGGATTCACCTTCCCCTTTATCATTGCCAGACAACAGTTGGTGAAAAAGTAATTGGCAATGATGAAGAAAATGTAATGGTGCAGTAGACCGTCTGTGACACAAAACCTATATATTCCCACCATGCCAGCCATCGGTTGTACATAAACTAATAACAGGAAAAACAAAAAAAATATTTTACAGAAGGGTCAACTACAGACACTCCTAAACAATTTTTTAGGAGGGTCAACTTCGGACACTCCAAAACAAATTTTTGGGAGGCTCACCTACAGACATTTGACTGCTACCTCAATCTAACTTGGTCACTTGTTGGTGTCACTACGCTGTCACCATGCTGTGTCAGGCTTATGCCTGCGTCATGGGGCGGGGGATAGCACAGCAGTGCCAGCATGAGCAGTGGTGTCACCTGCAGGCGGTGATGGACCTTCGTTGCACCTAGTTGGGTGCTTCCTAGCACAATTGCCATAAGGGTAACCACCAGGCTGTTGCAGGAGAATTTGGGGTAATGGTGGGATTAGGTAGCCTCAGAGGCATCCATGCATGCTGCCCCTGCTGTTTCCTGTCCATTTCCGTGGTGTTTCCATCATTTTCTGAGGTTTCCAGGTTTTCACCCAGCCTTCCCTAGGCAGAGCCTTGGTCCCCTGCAAAAATGCTTGAGTCTCCCATTGACTTCAATGGGGTTCGTTACTCGAAACGAGGATCGGGAAAAGTTTGACTCGAATAACGAGCACCGGGGCATTTTAGTGCTCGCTCATCTCTACTAATAAACTATCCTAAGGATATGTAGGTCATCAATTTCTGTTCATCGGGGGAAAAGAAGGCGGGAGGAGGCGACTGCCAGCACCTGGTGATCAGCTGTTTGTAGAGACCACAGACCTCATAAGAGAGCTGTATTCTCTTCTATTGTCAACATTGCAGCAGAGAGCAGGTGTAAAGGAACAGCTCCCTCAAGGTAAGTAAATAGGATGGAGGATCTGTAATTACACCTTCTTTCCAATGCAATGTCGACAGCAGCAGGTAAACAAAGAAGAACTTTGCAACTTTCACTTCTGTGGCTAGTTAGACGAGGCCCAGCAGCCACTATATCCATTTCCTTCAGTGCCTGTATACAATATCATTGTATAATACTGTTAAGGGGCCCTGACAATAAAATCTTTTAGTCCTCTTCCTGTGTGGGCCCCTTTTGAGTTGGGACCCCAAAGCAGCCGCTTCCCCTATAACTATGCCCCTGAAGACTGACATCCCTGAAAAGCATTAATCTATCAGCAGAAGACAGCTATGACTAACCCAGGCTGTCATAAATCACTAGATGACAGACTTTCATCCTAGACATCTTCTCCTCTTCATGCTTTGACCTGATTTTTCTTGTGTTGAACATCTCCAAGGCTTATGTCATTTTTGGGAACTTTCCAACACAGCATCTACAAGGTGGTTAGGCATGCTCCCTCATCCTGGCCACCAAAGATCCTGCACTTTGTGTGTAGTGAGCAAGCTGAATTGCAGTGGTGGCCGTAAACCCTGACAACAACCAGTCTATAAAGGAATAGAAAATGACACACAGCATCGAGAAAAAGCAATATGGAAAACAGAACTATATTGGTAAGTTGTTTATTACAGCATTAGCTTTAAGGCCTTATGTACCCGACCGTATTTTCTTGCGGGTTACACATAGAGCCAATTATTTCTATGGGTCTACAAAAAAAAACTGACAGCACAAAACTGTCTGCATCCATATTTCCATTCCACAATCCTGTAAAAAAGATGAACATGTCCTATTCTTGTCTTATTTGCGGACAAGGATAGGCATTGCTACAAAGGGTCTGAATAAAAACAGATGTAACACAAATGTCACATGGATAACATCCTATTTTTTTTTTTCTGTCCGTAGCCGCTCTGCAAGTTTGTGGGTTAAATGCGGACCCATTCATTTCAATGGCACCAAAAAAGATACGAACAGCACACTGTGTGATCTCCACATCCTCGCTTCTATTGCGTGGCCTCACAAAATAGATAGAACATGTCCTATTCTTGTCCATATTTGTGGACAAGAATAGGCTGCAATTTGCGGTCCGCAAAAACAAATACGGTCATGTGAATGAGCTCTAGGTCTGAGTGTTAACCCTGACATCTACCAAGCATTAGGATCAGGTATCAACAGGTGTGAGTGCCAGATATAAGAGTCGGCTGTCAGGTGTCAGACACATAGGGGACAATGTATCTTGAGGGTGATATTTAAATTCACTTTTGCTTGAGCCTACATTGATGTACTTTACACCACATTTATTAAATGTCATATGCTGTTTGATAAATTTGTCTTAGCCTTAAAACGTTACGTTGGTTCAAGGAGGACACATTATTGCATTACAACTTTACTATACAGGTAGTATAGAAATACATTTTTTGACCCACTGTATTGAAATTCAATTCACACACTTGACAGAAATATTATCAATCTTACCTGAATTGTTATATTGGTGGAAGGGGGGATAATCACATTACACGTTTTCAATGTGGGAAATCTCTTTTTTGACCTATCATTGTGAAATGGAAAATACAAATGAAACAGAATATTCCTGGCCTTCCCTGCATTGTTATATTGTTGGTGGGGGTGCAAATTACACAGTAAACAGAAATAATGCATTATTCTCAAAGTAAATTGTCAATAGCAGTGTTCACTGTGTTTGTAGAAGAGGAATTATGTGACTCTGTCTTTAAATTACAGGAAAAAAAACACTTACAATTTAGCTATAACCATTGCATAATTTGACTGACTGTTTACCAAACTCATGACTTTTCATTTAGGACAATCATGAGTTTTTATTAAGCCTCATGATAAAATGTCTGGAATATGGAAGAGTTCGAATGAATTATCATACTCTGACAAAAATGGGGAGGGTGAGGACTTTAATGATGATTGTGTGTTGGACAAGACCTGGGGACTGGATCACGTTTCTGAGGAGGAAGTAACATCTGAAGAGGAGGGCTGTGTTAGCAGCAATAAACACAGAGGCGACATATAGCCAGAACCTCTCAAGGAACTGCCAGCTCCACATCTGCTGTGGGAATTGGTGATTCCACTGATTCTGTGGATTCAGCTGGCCTCAATAGTGCCAGAGCTAAGCCAGCTTGGCTGTCTCTAGCTCTATGTGGAGTGTGTGAGTATCTCTGATCTGGTAGTTTTTCTCCACACTTCTCAAAGGCAATAGTGTTGCCTTGTTCAAGATCTGCAAGAGTAAAATAAGCTTTGGGCAAACACAAGCATAGACACCACAGCTCTATTTAACCACATGAAGAGGCATCGCCCAATCCAGTGGGAAAACAAAGCTGTCTGCCAGCTAGAGCAACAAGAGCTTCCTCCTTCTCATGGTCTTCTTTTGAGCAGCCAGGCTGCATCTACAGGCAGTACGGTGTATTTGTCATCGTCATCAGTTACTTCTTACTGCTCAGACTCCTCCTCTACCATTCAGTCATCAACCACGGAAAGTGGAACCAGGGATGAACTCTACATGCCCAGCAATCCAATGTTGCACAAGCTTAACTCCCACCTGGCCAAGTTGCTGGAGGTGAAGTTGCCATCGTACCATTTATTAGAGTCTGCTACCTTTAGGGATATGATAGCATGTGCTCAGCCTTGCTAGAAGATACCTAGCCAGCATTAGTTCTCCCATAAAGCCATCACTACTTTGTACTCTCACATGGTGCAGAATGTAGGCCACTCCTTAAAATTGTACAGATCCTCCTCCATTGACATCCTCTTGTCCTCAACAGCAGCAGGGCAGTGCATTGTTCTCCCTCCCTCCTATCACTTGTGTAAAGTCAGGTATTGTCATGCTGTGTTAGAGGTGACCAGCCTGGGAGAGAGCAGCCACACAGCCGATCACTTGTTAAAGTGCCGGAAGCAGCAAACATCCAGTTGGCTGGCTCCCGCTAACTCAGCAGGGAGCATGTGTTGTTTGACACTTGTCACATTCTGAAGCGCTTAGAAGAGGCCACAAAATTTGTCAGTAGGCACAACTGTGGCATGATCAATGTCATTCCCCTAAAATTTGTCTTAGAACAAACGCTCACACTCATGCAACAAGGGACGATAGTGGAAGAGGAACAGATAAATTCATCTTGTTGTCCAACCTGTAGCTGTTATGGACCCACAAGGAGAAAGTCCCATGGAAAGGATGATGAGGATAAAGACCTGCCACTAGGGGAGAAGTTGGAGGATGATGACACGGCCACAATACCCAATCATATCAGTGGGTGATGGAGCCAGAAAACTAGGTAGAATAGTGAGCTGTATGCTTGCTTGCTTACATACTGACAGATTTATCATTCACATCAGGCAGTCTGATGATTACTGAATATCCATGCTTTTAGACTCTCTCTATCAAAACAAAGTGGTGGAATGCTTTACTCCTGCAGAAAAGAAGGCCAAAAACTTTATTATGAGGAAACACTGTGTAGTACCTTTTGATGAGCAGACACCTGCCACTAGCATATCTGAAAGGGAGAACCTTTCCATTCTGTGCAGTCACCCAACTCCTGCCCTCTCCACTGCCACAAGCAGCAGAAACCACAGCAGCCAGTTCAGTCTAATCAACAGACTTTTTTTTTTTCACGTGCCACACCAGACTGAGGCAAATCAGCAAACAGAGACCTACCACTTCAATACCCAAGTTTAGTCCTACCTGGACTCTGGCCTTTCTCCAGCGCATATTGTGTTCCCTGAACCCATGGACTTCTGCGCAGGCAGACTAGAACAGTGTCCCAAACTGGTCTTTCTTTTCTTTCTGGACCAGTCTCCAGTATTATCAGGGAGAAAGTTTGCAGCATAGCAAGGTATCTTGTGACACCCAAATGGACCAAGTTCTCCGTCTGTGTCAAGTCCTGCCACTGGCTGCCTATCTCCTACCTGTCAACATGTTTGTACCATATGGCTGCTGATGCCACTAACACAGCTGCTACTCTTTGCTGTTAATCCCCTACTTCCACCACTATTAACAGTACACAGCCACCACTATTACTACCACTGCCCCTAAACAGCCAATCACCTGCTTTGTCTGTTCGATGCTATGCTGATACTGCTGCCGATACTGTTGCAGCCACATGCCACGATCACCCTACCCTTTCCATATCCCCACTGTACTCCTGCTGCTCCTAATTAAAAGGGATAATTTTTCTAGGCTGGTCCAGAATCAGACACCCTTTGCTCTGACAATTATAATTTGTGTGCATATAAATACAGGCAAGCATTCTGCGCCCATTAACACATCATTTTTTAAATGCTTGGTCTCCACAAGCTAATTTTTTTCCTGACAAGTCCAGTAACACTTGTGCGTATTATTTGAACTGACATTCTGCCCCTGTTAATGCATAATTTTTGAACCTCCTACAAGCCACTGTCCTTTTCCCATAATACAGTGTGTGTTTAAACACCATCTGCTGGATTTTGGGAAGCTTTAAAATATGAAAAACCATAGCACATATGACAGTGCAGTGTGATTTTAAACATGATGTTTGTTAAGGCTGTTAACCATGCCTTTTACCCATAGCTATATATCTCAGGGTCACTCTGACATTATTTGCTATTGCTATCATTGTGTAAAGAGCTTGGGGAGGAAGGAGGGGAGAGAAAATGGGACAAATTCATTATTTGTTCCTAAAATATCTACTAATTTTCAGGGTAATTGGATCAACTTTGGTTCTGGTAGAATTGATTCAGGTCTGAACTCTGAAAAATTAACCTAAAACTAACCGAATATCAAAAGGTTCACTTATCTCTATTCCACATATTTTTGACTAAAGATGAGCAAATTTTTCAAAAATTCGATTCGGTTGGTTCGCCGAATTTTCCGAAACGATTTTATTTGATCTGAATAAATTTGTGGTGAATCGCGTTAAAAAACGGATACTTCTGGCCTGCAGAGAGCCTGTATAGTGGTGTAGAACACTGTGCCTTGCAGTAACACCCATACGGAGTCTGCTGTGGCAGTGAAACAATACTGTGAGCCAGTATGACATGCAGATAACAGGCGTTGCTCTTAGAATCGCTGCACACTTTACGTATTTTGGCAGTTATGGGGCCAAAACTGACCAAATAACTAAAGTCTGAATTCAGCCTTACAGGTCAATGTTAGCGCCAGCTATAAAGAACCATGCAGAAGTCCAAGATCCTAATAGAGCGCCAAAGAGCGCACTCCTTTTACACCAATTCACTGATTCCACATAGATTTCTTACAGAACCTGTTCTATTACACGCTTAAACTAGCAGAGCCCCCCCCCAGACAGAGTGAAGATGGCAGTGACAGCAGCATCAGGAAACTATAGAGTGGCACGACGACAGTGTATAGGAGGCAGTGGCAGCAGCTGTAGCATCAGGAGACCACAGAGTGGTACGCCAATAGTGTAGAGGTGGCAGTGACAGCAGCTGTAGCATCAGGAGACCAAGAGTGGTACAACAACAGTGTAGAGGAGGCAGTGACAGCAGCTGTAGCATCAGGAGACCACAGAGTGGTATGACGAAAGTGTAGAGGAGTCAGTGACAGCAGCTGTAGCATCAGGACACAACAGAGTGGCACGACGACAGTATATAGGAGGCAGTGGCAGTAGCTGTATCATTATGAGGCCACACAGTGGCACAGTGACAGAGTTGGCAAGTGGCAGCAGCCATAGTAGCAGAATTACGTGGTCCCAGAGTGGCACAATGACAGAGTGTGGAAGTGGCAGCAGCCATAGTAGCAGAATTATGAGGTCACAGAGTGGCGCAACGACAGAGTGTGGAAGTAGCAGTAGAATTATGAGACCACAGAGTGGCACAACGACAGAGTGTGGAAGTGGCAGCAGCAGTAGTAGTATTATGAGGCCAGAGTGGCACGACGACAGAGATAGGAAGGGAAAAGTTCTCATCACCACTAATGTCTGTGCTCGAGGAATTGACTTAGAACAAGTGTCAACCGTTGTCAAGTTTGACCTGCCTGTGACTGTAGAAGGTCTGACAGAGTGGTACAACGACAGCGTAGAAGAGGTGGCAGCAGCAGTAGCAGCATCAGGAGGCCACAGAGTGGCACAATGGCAGAGTGTGCCAGTGGCAGCAAATGCAGCAGTAACAGCATCAGGAGGCCACAGAGTGGCACAATGACAGAGTGAGCAAGTGGCAGCAGCCGTAGCAGCAGAATTATGAGGTCCCAGAGTGGCACAATGACAGAGTGGGCAAGTGGCAGCAGCCATAGTAGCAGAATTACGAGGTCACACAGTGCTACAACGACAGAGTGTGGAAGTGGCAGCAACCGTAGTAGCAGAATTACGAGGCCAAAGTGTCATGACGACAGAGATGGGTAGGGAAAAGTTCTAATAACCATTAATATCTGTGCCGGAGGAATTGATGTAGACTAAGTGTCAACTGTTGTCAACCGTTGTCAAGTTTGACCTGCCTGTGGCTGTACAAGGTCTCACAGAGTGGCACAATGACAGTGTAGAGGACACAGTGGCACAACGACAGAGTGTGGAAGTGGCAGCAGTCGTAGCAGAATTACGAGGTCACATAGTGGCACAATGACAGAGTGTGGAAGTGGCAGCAACCACAGAGTGGCCCGACAAGATTGCAAATGTCAGTCAGTAATATTTCGCGGTCACAGACAGGCCCAATAAAAAGATTGCAAATGTCAGTCACTAGAATTTCGCAGTCATAGAAAGGCCCAATGAAAAAATAGCAAATGTCAATCAGTAGAATTTTGCAGTCACAGAGAGGCCCAGTGAAAGAATAGCAAATGTCAGTCAGTAGAATTTTGCAGTCACAGAAAGGCCTAATGAAAAAAATAGCAAATGTCAGTAGAATTTCGCAGTCACAGACAGGTCCAATGAAAAAAAAAGCAAATGTCAGTAGAATTTCACAGTCACAGACAGGCCCAATGAAAAGATAGCAAATGTCAGTCAGTAGAACTTCGCAGTCACAGACAGGCCCAATGAAAAGATAGCAAATGTCAGTCAGTAGAATTTTGCAGTCACAGACAGGCCCAATGAATAAATAGGAAATGTCAGTCAGTAGAATTTCGCAGTCACAGACAGGCCCAATGAAATGATATCAAATGTCAGTTAGCAGAATTTTGCAGTCACAGACAGGCCCAATGAACAAATAGCAAATGTCAGTCAGTAGAATTTCGCAGTCACAGAGAGGCCTAATGACAAGATTGACAATGTCAGTCAGTAGAATTTTGAGGTGAAGGAGAATCCCAACAAGCTTCAAAATGTCAGTCATTAGAATTTCAAGGTCACAGAGAGGCCAAATGACAAGACTGAAAATGTCAGTCAGTAGAATTTTGAGGTCACAGAGCAGCACACAACAAAGTTTGGAAGTGGCAGCAGCCGTAGTAGCAGAAGTATGAGGTCACACAGTGGCACAATGACAGAGTGGGCAATTGGCAGTAGCCGTAGTAGCAGAATTATGAGGTCACGCAGTAGCACAATGACAGAGTGGGCAAGTGGCAGTAGCCATAGTAGCAGAATTATGAGGTCACACAGTGGCACAGTGACAGAGTGTGGAAGTGGCAGCAGCCGTAGTAGCAGAATTATGAAGTCACACAGTGGCACAACAACAGAGTCTGCAAGTGGCAGCCGTCGTCGTAGAAGAATTATGAGGTCACACAGTAGCACAATGACAGTGTGTGCAAGTGGCCACAGCCATAGTTGCAGAATTATGAGGTCACGCAGTGGCACAATGACAGAGTGGACAAGTGGCAGCAGCCGTATTAGCAGAATTTCGAGGTCACAGAGTGGCCAAATGACAAGATTGAAAATGTGAGTCAGTAGAATTTCGAGGTCACAGAGAGGCCGAATGAAAAGATTGAAAATTTCAGTCAGTTGAATTTCGAGGTCACAGAGTGGCCAAACGACATGATTTAAAATTTCAGTCAGTAGAATTTCGAGGTCACAGAGAGGCCGAATGACAAGATTGAAAATGTCAGTCAGTAGAATTTTGAGGTCACAGAGAAGCCTAAGGACAAGATTGAAAATGTCAGTCAGTAGAATTTCGAGGTCACAGAGAGGTCTAAGGACAAGATTGAAAATGTCAGTCAGTAGAATTTCGAAGTTACAGAGTGGCCCAACAACAAGATTGAAAATGTCAGTCAGTAGAATTTCAAGGTCACAGAGAGGCCTAATGACAAGATTGACAATGTCAGTCAGTAGAATTTCGAGGTCACAGAGTGGCACAACGACAGAGTGTGCAAGTAGCAGCAGCAGCAGCATCGGCAGACTACAGAGTGGAACGATAACATTATGAAGGCAGTAGTAGTAGCAGCAGCATCGGCAGACTACAGAATTATACGACGACATTACGGAGACAGTAGTAGTAGCAGCAGCATCGGCAGACTACAGAGTGGAACGACGATATTATGGAGGCAGTAGCAGCAGCAACAGCAGAGTGCAGACAGAGTGGCACGACGACAGTGTGGGGAGGTGGGTGACGATAACACTACACTACCCGCTGACGATGGTGGGTGTAAGAAGGAGTACTTGGAATCAGATGTGTGGCATCAGGCGGGTTACAGCATCAGAATATTTGATGAGGCAGGTAGCCAGAAGAAACAGTCAAAAAAAACAGCATGAATGATCTAATGTGACGGATCAGGCGTTGGTGGTTGAAAATCCTGGCTGATCCATGCCTGATTCATCTTGACAAAGGTCAGTCTCTCCACATTTTGGGTGGACAGGCAAGTTCTCCTTGGTGTAACTATGGCCCTCGCCACACTAAACACCCTCTCTGATGCCACACTACTGGTCGGGCAGGACAGCTTTTCCAGAGCAAACTCGGCCAATTGCGGCCACAAATCTAGTTTGGCTGCCCAGTAGTCTAGCGGATTTTCAATGACAGGTGGCAGGGTCCTGTCCAAGTATGCCACCACCTGCTGTTTAAGGTCATCCTCCAGGTCTAGCTGATGCTGCTGGTGAGTAGTTTCTTCACTATGCGGGTGAAGAAAGCTGCTCATCAGCGACTGTAGACTCAGACTGCTTCTGCTGACGGAGCAGGTACTGTTACTGCCACCCCTCCCCCCCAGCAGCCATGGCAGTGGAACATGAGCGCAGAGGACCCGCCCTGGTCAGACCTGCGAGAGGAAGAACGATTGTGCAGATAGGCAGCGGCCAACTGACTACATAGGATGTATCTATAGTAGTTTAGTTTGTCCTCCCTCTCGGCGGGTGTAAAAAAGGCCCCCATTTTACACCGGTAGCAAGGGTCTAATAGGGTGGAGAGCCAGTAGTCATCCCTCTGCCGAATTATGACAATACGGCTGTAGCTACGCAAGCAAGTGAGCATGCATCGGGCCATTTGCGCAAGTGACTTGGAGGGACTCCCTGCCTCCATCTCTACTGCATACTGCCACGGTGTGTCTGGGTCCTCTGCCTCCTCTTCCTCATCGCCCTGTAGCTCCATTGGCTGCTCCTGCTGCTCCTGCTCCTCCTCTCCTGTCACCTGGGTAGAGAAACTACCTATTTCTATAGGCATTCTTTGTGCTCCAATGTCCTCCTCCTCCATTTCAGCCCCCACAAGGCTCATGTGGCCGTGAGATGTAGTCGCCACATCTCCTGTCCCCTGACCAGCCAGATTTAACAGCATCTTTTCCAGGATATGAATGAGTGGAATGACGTTGTTCATCCCATAGTCCTGGCAACTGACAAATAAAGTGTCCTCCTGAAAGGGCCCAAGCAAACAGCAGGTGTCACACATGAGCTGCCACTGGCTGACATCGAAGTTACACAGGGGAGTACCTCTGTCCGCTTGGATCATTAAAAAATTGTTTATCTCTGTTCGTACAGTTGGTCCAACATATGGAGGTTGGAATTCCAATGGGTGGAAACGTCACATATCAGCCTATGTTGGGGGACGCCGTTCTGACGCTGCAGCTCAAGGAGGGTGTGCTTGGCGGTGTAGGAGTGGCTGAAATGCATACAAAGTTTCCGGGCCATTTTTAGGATGTCTTGCAGATGGGTAGAAGACTTTAGGAACCGCTTGACAACCAGATTGAACACATGCGCCATGCATGGCGCATGGCACAGTCCTCCTTGATGCAGTGCAGACACCATGTTCTTCCCGTTGTCGGTCACCATTGTTCAGATTTTGAGTTGTTGCTGGGAAAGCCAGGATTGGATTTCTTGATGAATGACGTGGAGCAGTTCCTCCCCTATGTGACTCAGTTCGCCCAGGCAAACGAGGTGTAGAACCACGTGAAACCGCCATATCCTGCACATATGGTATGCTGGTGGGGCACTGTGAATTGTCCCTGCAGTGGAGGTTGAGGACACGGTGGAGTGTGAGGAGGCAGACATTGTCGCAGGAGCGACGGCATGTGAACGTGGAGGCGGAAGCGGCATCGCCTGACCAAGTTGCTGGTTTGGCTCTGCAGGAACCACATTTACCCAGTGGGCCGTAAAGGACATATACTGTCCCTGACCATGAGCTCCACACGTCAGCGCTGCCGTTAATTTTGGCAGACACCTACCAGCTCAAGGACTGGCCCACCTTCTGTTGTACATATTTGTGCAGAGCTGGTATTGCCTGTTTGGCAAAGAAATGACGGCTTGGAACTCTCCACCTCGGCTCGGCACAAGCCATCAGTTCTCTGAAAGGTTCAGAGTCCACCCCTTGGAAAGGGAGGGACTGCAGCACCAGCAACTTGGCCAGGAGCACGTTCAGCTTCTGTGCTGGTGGATGTGTACACGCATACTTCTGTCTCTTGGCAATGGCTTCGCTGATCGATTGCTGACGGACTGACTGACGAGGAGTAGGAGGAGGAGCAGGAGCATCAGATGATGGGAAGGAAAGACAGCTCCCTTCGGCTGAGGTGGTAGATCCTTGACTGCCTGAAATTTGCTGGGTGCCACCGGTTTATGCTGCGGATGCTGCGGCTGCTGCTGCAGGCTGGACCACCACACTGGAGCCACGGTTCTCCCAGGCCACTTTATGGTGATGCTGCATATGCTGACACAGGGCCCAACAACATTGGCACCCTGGCTATGCTTCACCTTCTGCCCACAGATTCTACAAATAGCTAGGTTTACCTCATCCGGCGGCTTAAAGAAAAACTGTCACACCGCCGAGTACATGAATTTACCCCCAACACTCCTCACTGACTGGCTGTTACCGCCACTGCCTCCTTGAACCCCTGAACCACTACTTTCCAGCCTAGTAGGCTCCTGCGAAGAAGATAGTCTACCTGGGCACGTTAGGCTCCCAACCTCCCACTGCTGCCATGCCTCACGGGCAAGCTGCCACTTTCTCTCCTGATGA
>ONZH01023551.1:0-16033 GCA_900303285.1 Rhinella marina | reverse complement strand
GGAGTTGATTTTATGCAGTTCGTTGAATTGCAAAAGCTTCATATTTGTTTGGCACACTCATTTTGCAAAATCCATAATTAATCTAATTAGTTTAGAATCAATTTTGCTCATCTCTGATATATTTATAAACTGTCAGACAGACTAGGATTTACTGTCATCCTCAGTGTCCTGTTGCAATGATGGAATAAGGATGTAAGATAATCTTGAGCAACGACGACTTCACTAATTTGGAAAAGTTTTGCTCATAATCTACTCCTCTAGAGTCTTGCACTAATACCGTGCAATTAAGATGTTGTCTAAATCATGGATAATAGACTAGTGAATACACCTGTTCACTTAAGCTGTACAGTATGTGCTCTACCTAGTTACGTACTTGTCAAAACATATTACTGCATATACAGTGTATCATCAGTGGCATCACAGTGTACATAAGAATGCCACCATTGCACCCAGTGACAGCCCATAGTATTTACCTGGCTTGTCACCAAGAACAAGAAGATTACATTAGAAACAACACCCCAAGGGTTATACAGTTATACATAAGTTTTAATAAATTGATTTTTTTTTTTTGCAAGACTAATCCTATTTTTTAGTATATAAAATTATGCTGCTCTCTTTGTGTGCTTGGTTTAACAGGTCACTGAGTTTTCATAGAGACACATCAAAAGTTTTGATCAGTGGGGTCTGAGTGCTCAGATCTCCATGAATCACTAGAAAAGTAGAGAGAGGGAATTTCTGTAGAAGTTTATGGGTCCGTCTCCATTCCGTTCTTTGCAGTAAGGGCAGAATATGCCAGGGACTTCTCTCTCTTCATTCTAGTGATCAGTGTGGGGGGGGCTCAGCACGCCCCTCTTTTCAGTTTTATTATACAAAAAAAGTTTAAATGATCCAATAAATTTCGTTCCACTTCATAATTGTGACCCACTTGTTGTTGATTCTTCACCAAAAATGTAAAATGTTATATCTTTTTGTTTGAAGCCTGAAATGTGGCAAAAGGTTGAAAAGTTCCAGGGGGCTGAATACTTTTGCAAGGCACTGTATGCTAAATCAGGGCCTATATCTTTCTTTTAATATGCACGAATGGACCGATTATGATAGATAATAAGTCAGTAAGGGTATTTATATAAGGATTATATAAGAAGTCAGATAAGAAAGCAATGTGAAGTTTATTGTCCCCAGATAAACACCAAAGTGTACTATAAAACACAGTAAAGTGAACATAAAATTGACCTTGGAAAGGAAAATATATACAATGCAATGGCACACTGCTAACCAGATAGAGCACAAAATGCCATAGAGATATGAAGTATTCTGGAGCTAATGCTATGCTTGTTTAGTAAATTAGAGATTCTTGGCAAATATATTTTGTACAAAATTATCTGGGCCCGTCCACCAAATCGTCAAGGTGATCTCTGTAGAACGGGAACCTAACACTATTTCCTACCTGTTATGTGCCAACCTTGGCTTCCGTATAATCAGGGGGTGTTGGTTCCACATGCATGCTGGGTCCCTTCTGCCTTTTGCCATTTATGGTGCTTCAAAGTCCTCCACTAATACAGGGATGCAGGTACCAACATGCATGCCGAGTCCATAAAATTGACCTTCTGGTCGAACAATGTCTGTCAAAGGAGTCCCTCAAATAATTCCGTCCTTCTCTTTTGTCCCCATTTAATGTCAATGGGGACAAAAAAGAACAATTCAGATCAAGATGCATTCCAGTCTGTTTTTTTTTCAGTTTTTTGACCAGACACAAAACCCCTGCAAGCTGTGGTTCTGTGTCCGAAACTGAACAAATGTAAGTTAACAAATGATTCATCCGTATGTATTAAATGAAACAGAAGGGTTTTATTCAGGTTTTGAGATCCTGTGCCGGATCATGTGAAAGTAGCCTTAGTGCGGTTGCACATATGCACTTTTTGTAATTAGGGGATAGAAGTAATGGTTCTGTATCTGTGTGTGAGATATGAATATTATACAAGACGAAACAAATTTTAATGTAAGAATTTACAATGACAAAATAAAGATTTATCTTATCTAAATTACCTCCCCAACAATGCAGGCAAAAATGTAAAAAAAAAAAACCCTTGCTGTAGGGTTCTGAGGGGCTCCCTACAAAAATCCAGACGTGTTTACCTACTGTGAATGGTTCCTCAGGGAATGATGTACATAAAACCAGACTCCAGATATCCAGTACTATAGTCCACAAATGAAATACATGGAGTGAGTCAGAATTGTTAATATAACAACATATCTGATAATATCTTCCAACACAGTTCTATCTGTTGACGTAAACAGAGGTGGAATCATGTGCAATGATACTGCATGGTCGGCCCATTATAATAATAATAATCTTTATTTATATAGCGCCAACTAATAGATATTTAGTCAGATTTCTTGGGGTAGGGCACTCCAGAGAAACGGTGCAGCTCGGGAGAAATCTTGGAGCCGAGAGAGAGAGGTTCGGATTTTTGTGGAAGTCAGTCGTAAGTCATTGGCTGAACGGAGCGCATGGGTGGGGTGGTAGACAGAGATAAGGGAGGAGATGTAGGGAGGTGCAGCACTGTGAGGAGCTTTGTGGGTGAGGACGAGCAGTTTCAATTGGATTCTATACTGAATGGGCAAACCAGTGCAGTGACTGGCACAGGGCAGAGGCATCAGAGTAGCGGTTGGATAGATAGGAGATAGGTGACCCTGGCTGCTGCATTAAGAATAGATTGGAGAGGGGAGAGTCTGGTGAGGGGGAGGCAATTAGTAGTGAGTTGCAGTAATCGAAATGGAATGGATCATTATGACTTACTAGGGGCGCGGGTTCACAGCCCAATGCACAGTGTGACAAGCCTGGGCAAAAAAGCCACAATCAGAGCTAAGAGTAAACTAACACTGAGGCAGCCCCATCCATGATGACATGATAATACTGGCTCAGGGAGGTCATAGTCGTGCCAAGCTAAGGTATCACATAATACCAAAGGTGAGGACAACCTCATGAGTGCTAGTGAAAAAATAAGAAAAAATATTGAAAGAAAAAGAGGGGTCCCAAAATAACACTGTCCAGGGGTTTCACATAGGTCCACAATGGGAGTCCCCACCCACATTTATAATAAGACAGTACATACCCTAATTAATAAGATGCAAACAATTATGATATAATTAATTAATGAATTAAAATATGCAAATTTATAAAAAGAACTTGCATATTAGTAGGAATTATTAAATATCCCCTTCTATAACTGACAATCACATGTGACAGTACATTTGGATGTGTATACAAAAGAAAAAGCTGGTGACAGTCAGATGGTCTGGTCTGATAAGTATAGATGAGCAAAGTTTTGAAAAATTTGATTTCGCCGATTTGTCGTAGTTTGTCAAGAAATTTGATTAGTTCCAAATTAATTTGTCACGAATTGATTTAAATCAGGTATACCCAGGCCACTCTGCCTAATCATATTCTTCCCACTTGGTGGGCCCAATCTCAGTATGAAGGCTTGGAAACTAGCAGCTCCCTGCTCCCAGGTGCATGACCGCTTACCAGTTCTCTCCCAATGCTCAGCTCACAGGACAATGGCGGAAACCACACACGATGAGGCTTTTATAGGGCTGTGACATCACAGGGGATGTCTACTTGCGGATTGACTGGCTGTACGGCATTATGGGTGATCTCACATTCCTGGGCTTCTTACTTTCACTTGTAAACACATGCAGCCGCCATTTTAGGAAATCCTGATTCATTACCATGAAGCGCAAGGAAATTTGGCTTTGTTGTGAATCTAAGTTTTCCTAAACTTTGGACTGAATTCTGCTTCGAATGCCTTACTTTATTCAACAGTACTGGGTAGTGTTGAGCGAATCAAAGCCAGACTAATTGACTTTGATCCGAATTTCCGAAAAAATTTGATTTGCAGCGAAGCAAAAGTTCCTAGCGCTTCATGGTAATGAATCAATATTTCCTGAAATGGCTTTTAAAAAAAAATATATATACCTCAACCATGTGCACGCGAAGAGGTAATTCTGGCAATCTTGATTGAAGAAACCGGGCAAAATCTTGGGCACGGTGATGTCATCATGCCGGTGCGCTGACTGGGCACGGTGATGTCATCAGTGATGACGTCACCACATCCCACCAGCGTAAAGACGTCATCACACGACATTTTACACGGTTTTCAATCTAGATGGCCACAACAGCCTATACAGGAGCAAATGGATAAAGTGAGTATTTATTTATCCTGATTGCCATGATCAGTGATTAATGTGGCATCTATGGGGTTCAATGACGAGAAGCAGCACAGTCGTCCATTAAGTAATTCATCACAAAACAAATTTCTTCGTGAAATTTGACAAAGAAGTAGAATTGAATTTTTTCATAACTTTGCTCATCTCTAGTTATGAGCTTTATACTGCTTATAAATAACAGGTAGATGACAAGGAATCAATTTAAACCATAATGATTATAGCAATAGGTATGTAGGAACTAGTGGGTCATTTATCAAACTGATGTAAAGTAGAACTGGCTTAGCTGCCTGTAGCAACCAATCAGATTTCACCTTTTCATGTTTGACAGCTTCTTTGGAAAATGATAGGTGGAATCTGATTGGTTGCTATGGTCAACTAAGCCTACTTTACATCAGTTTGATAAATGACCCCATAGATGTTTTGAAAAAAAAACTAACTCTCTGTTCAGATACAGAAAAAAATAATTATTTTCTTGGCAAAACTGCCAGGCTGAGATGTATTAAACATGGTGTGACCAGCCCCTTACTCCCTCAAAGTTTTCCCTAATCAAATTCCCTATAATCTACCTATCTTTCCCTATGGTGTTCCTATTAAGCTGTGTCATGTGATCATCCGTATTCTTCCTCCCCCATGGTTTTCCCCACCACTTTTTTATATGATTTTTCTAAAATGAGTCGCAAAAGTTTCAGATTTGTTTAGCGCACTAATGTTAGCAAAATTCGTAATGAATCTGATCAATCTGATGATTTGCTCATCTGCAATATATTCATAAACTGTCAGACCAGGCCCCCTGGATTTACTGTCATCCTCAGTGTCCTGTTGCAATAATGGAATAAGGATGTAAGACAATCTTGACCAATGACGACTTCACTCATTTGGGAAAAGGTTCGCTCATAATCTTCTCCTCTCTGAGTCTTACACTAATACCACTCAATTAAGATGTTGTCTAAATCATGGATTATAGACTAGTAAATACACCTGTATCACTGAACTCTACAGTATGTGCTCTATCTAGGTTCACACAATGCTAATATGTATATGTGTATATATAGAATAGATAGATATATATATATATATATATATATATATATACATATAAATAAATATATATATATATATATATATATATATATATATATATATATATTTATAATTATTGCTTATCAGTGGTATCATAAGAACGTACCAACGCTAGCATTGCACCCAGGGATTATCCTCATTATTCACCTGACTTGTTGTCACCAAGAACATTACATTAACATTAGTAGCATATTGCATGACGAAGGAACCTGTGCTCTTAAATTTTGCATGAAGATGGGGTACAATTGGTGTAAGGAGCATTCAAAGCTGACAGCGATTCCTGCAGTCTGTTCCAGCAGAGGATAGTCTGCCAGAATTCTCTGGATCCAGCTCTGAATGCAAAGGGAATGCCGACAGCTCCATTAAGTATAATGGGGTCCTGCAGAGATCCATTCCCACAAAAATGCAGCGAATCGGCCAGACACTAAAAAACAGCTCTACTCATTGTAGCAATCAGTGGAGGGTTCAGAACTTCGATCAAAACCTTTATATCAATAACATATGAAAAGATTTGGGATAATCAGTGACCCTTAATAAAGTTAACCCAAGCAAATAATTGAACTAAAATATTTCTAAGATGCGCCAAAGTTAAAAAGTGGCCAATGCTAAACGATAAATTTAGTGCATCTGCAGACACTTTTTTCAAACTTTACGAGTACAACACCCATGGGTGCATTTAAACTATGCCGCTCCATAGAAGTGTGATCATCAACTATTGTACTGTATGTATTATCCCAACATGCTCAATACCCTGATAAGATGCTCCATCAGCAGGCATGTTATTCCTATAGAGAGATAATCTGAGAGTCTCTCCAACACTATTGTTGCCTCTCACATAATTGGGGGAAAAAAACATAGTCAATGCACTTGCCCACCAAAAATCCATGTATGGTGACATTTGCTGAATTTCATAGAAATATGCAGATCCTTCCTAAGATGCAGAAATCAGTCTATAAAGTTATTCTTATCAGAAGTTATGCATAAGGCATTTGAAAGAAATATTTAACATGTAATGTATAGTTCATATAAAGGCTAAATATTGATATGATATGCTATTAGTTTATTTAAAGCAGGGTTCTCCAGGAATATAACCCTCATAACCCTCATATTCCTGGGTGATATCTCAGGAATATCACCCTGATAAAAAAAGAACCAGTTTATACAGTTTTCTCTGCTGTAAAAGATAAGTACAATTGAGAAATCCTATAATGGATGTGAACTAGGAGAAACAGAAGATACAAGGGATCAGTGTAATCCCAAATAATAACTGATCAGATCTATCATGAAATTGTGGGTTTGACGTTTTTCCTATGGTGTAATTATAAGGATCAATACTAAGACCCCTACTGACCACTCCTCCTAAGGAGGTGAAAGTAACTGCCCTATATATAGGGCTAAACTGACACCAAAGGCCAGAACCATCTGCTCAGTAAACTGTACCTACAGTCACTGAGCACCATGGGGACTGGGGGTCCAGTTCTCTGGATCCTTTCTGCGTTGACACTTAATCATGCCTTTGAACTGTCGTCTCGAGGTGAGTAATAATTTTGACTTTTGAGGAAATTTGCTCAGAAGGATAAAGCTGTGGGTACTGGATATTCAATCATAAATGTCTTTCATGGAGTAAAAACTACAAACTATGACCAGATTCAGATCTTTTAATACATTGACAGCTTTTGACTTCATAAATGTTACATTGAGTACCTTATATTTACATACAGTAAATTTTTGACCTATGTAAAACCAAATAATGCAGAAGCAATCTGAGTACGAGAGAAAGGAATGGAGTGCTTGCTTAGGTTTGAGCTCTATCCGACTCCAATATGAAATAAAGTTCAAGGCACCATCAAAGTGAGATGGTTTAGAAATTTATTTCAGAACACAGAAATATAAAAACATCAGCAGTTTGATGCTTCTGTGCTTTGAATTAAGGCTTGTTGGTGGTGCATTGGATTTCATTGCATATTGACCCAAAACCAAAGGCATAAAAGCATGGTGGTAGTTGTAGGTCATCAGACCCTAGAACTACGATTAAACCTGTGGACATGGAGTTTAGCCGCTTTACCATGAATGATGTACATTCCCCTTCAAAGGTAGCACAACATTACCAAACAAGAGAGGGAAATGTGGCCCAGGAGTCACACCGCTCTTTACAGAAGGAAGGATAAGCAAACAAGGTTTGGGATTCTTTTGTCCTCTGCCTGGATGGGCTTCTCTTAGTGACTGTCAGGGTCCTTATCGCTAAGGAAAATATAGATTTGGGCAGAAAAGGATTTATCTAATTTGTTTTTCATTTTTCAAAACATGAGACCCCTCCCCCCCCCACAGCTATGTATGATAACACTCATAGATCTTAAAGGTTCTTTACAGAGGACCATACACATTAGATCTCTGTCTGCTGAACTTCTGGCCAAACTCAAAACTTTCCCTCGTTGGCTGATATGGATCAAGCCCCATCATTGTTTTCAGGAGAGGAGCCACTGACAGAGGTGTCAGGAGCAGAATTCTACTTTTTCCTCATTCACTAGATATGGATGCTTGGCCAAACCAAACATTCATATGTATGAGAGGATCTGGAGACATGGCTGCTGGATGAATAATCCTTTAGTTGACAGTTACTGTATCTCGTGTATGCCCACATTAACACGGGAACATTCATACAAATGTTAATTCTTGACCAATGTAAACATGCAAGCAAGTGATTATTTGTCATGGTTTGCATCTTTTACCATATTTACCAACATTGTAAATAGTAAATTTTGGCCATCAGTGAGGCCTACATAACTGCACCACATATTTTTAACCCGGGACAGCCCAATTTGCTAGGGCTGTCTCTGAAAATGAGAGATACGTAGTCCCTGTATGGACTTATTGTCAATTCTGTTTTAGGTGGACAAAACATGATTATTTGTCAGCGGCACATCCCCTCATATAAACAGAGGATGTGCTGCCGATAAACCACGTACTGCATAAGAGGAAGGGTTTGAAGAACAAGCGATCACAAGAACAATCCTTTATTTAAACCCTTCCCAACAATTGCAAAATTACAATAAAACTAAATGAGCAGTGAATAACTTCCTGTATCATGAACCGTGCAACGTAATCTGCAGGGAACATGTTGTAAAACAGGAGGAGTGGAGCAGATTGATATATAGATTTATGGTAAAAGATTCAACTTAACGTATAATTTTATATATTTACATCTCTGCTCTTTCTGAGTTCACTTGTACAAGGGGCTTATCAGGGACTAACAACTATCACTGTATACACATTTACACAGAGAGTGCTACCAAGTTCTGATAATAGCCAAATAATCCCCCAAATAATAAGAGCAGAGATGCAAATGTATAGAACTAAAAGTTTTATTGAATCCTTTCCAAAAAAAATACATATCAATCTGCTCAGCTCCTCCTGCTCTATAGCATGCTGCCTGTAGATTGCACTGCATTTTGTGGTAACAGGTTCTCATTAAAGTACAATATAGCCATCAAAATCACTAGTTTACTTGTATTTCATAAACAACTTCTTATGGTCAAAGCATCTTTTTATTTCATGCATCCAAAACGCGTGTATCTGATATTGTATTTGTATCTGATAATACTGTACTTGACAAATCTATCATTACAGTGTCGAATCCTGCACATAATGATCGAGTCTGCAGCACCTGGGGAAATTTCCACTATAAGACATTCGATGGAGACATTTTCCACTTTCCTGGACCCTGCAACTACCTCTTTTCTTCCAACTGCAAAAACACCTTTGAAGATTTTAATATCCAGATAAGGCGCTCTGTTGACTCACAGAAGCCAGTTCTGTCCTATGTGGTTATAAAGATTGAAGGGCTCGTCATTGAGATGAAGAAGGGAGATATCATTGTGGGAGGAGAACAGTAAGTCTGTGGTTACAAAATACAACATAATAGTGATTCGCACCTACAGAGAAAATGTAGAGACTGACATGTCTTCTTGTTTTAGTGTTTCGCTTCCATTCAGCCAGTTTGGAGTTCAGATACAGCAGACAGTGTCTATGTGAAGGTGTCGGCCAAGCTGGATTAACTCTTTTTTGGAATAATGAAGATGCCCTGATGGTAAGTTCTGAATATTTTTGCCTTTGTTTCATATATGAGTTTTCGTATTGGTCATATTTTGCCATTGCTGATTGACTTAGACGATCATTTCTCACCAATATCAAATTCCTAACCCCTGGAATAACTGAAAGCCTTTCTTCAAATTAAGTTTTTATCTTTGTTTTACAAAACTGTACATGTAAAACTAGATTTAATTGTAACATTGTGTTATTAATTTAATGTCTACTAGCTTGAATTGTCCTCAAAATACATGAACACAACATGTGGATTGTGTGGAAATATGAACGGGCTCAGTCAGGATGAATTCCAAATTAAGGGTAAGTCAGATGACCCTATACCATGTTCATACATTACAAATAATATCAGAATCATCTACAAAAAATCAGCTACTAAGAACATAAACATTTGGAACAGCTGTCAATTGCATTCTGAGGGCACAACCACACAGGCCGCATTATCAATGCCACACAGGCATTGATAGTGCAAAAAAATGGTTGACATGTTCCCCAAGTGTGAAGATCAGATTTCTTAAGAAAATAAAGTAATTACAAAGGATGAGATTTGCCATATGGCTTGGTAATAAAATAAAAAAAATAATATAAGTTAAAAATGTGTTCAGTGAGGGATCATAGAGCAGTGCTTCTGAATCTGATAAAATTCTATATAGTTTGAATGACTGTATGATGTGAACTTGAGGAGTGTTTGAAAATGCCTATTTTTATGGTTTTACTGTGATTTCATGGGATGAATGAAATAAACCACTTAACTTGTCCTTCTGCACAGATGTACTACTGACTCCTGTACAGTTTGGAAACTTACAAAAGTTTGACGGGCCCACCGAACATTGTGAAGATGTTATTTCACCTGTTCAAAAGAACTGCAGTGACTTGGTAAATCTAAACACAAGATGTATTTTATGTTTTTCCACTTTGATTACGAGGGGGCATCAGTAGTTCAGAACCTCTATCATTCAGACATGAGAGTGGATACAATGGGCATCTGTCTCTCTCAGAAGAACCTGGCGCACCAATGGCACAAGCTGAACCAAAATTAAGTAAAAACCACAGCACACTCCAGTCTTCAGATGTAAAGTTGTTTATTCACCAAGATAGTATGATGTTTCGACCTGTGTTGGTCTTTTTCAAGCTTCAAAAAGACCCACACAATCTTCAAAAAGACCAACACAGGTCGAAATGTCACACTATCTTGGTGAATAAACAACTTTGCATCTGAAGACTGAAGTGTGCTGCGTTTTTTCACTTTATTTTGGATAACGGGGCAATGACAGGCTGATACCCATCACTGCTGGCACCACCACTTTTTGGCTACTGATTAGAGATGAGCGAATCATCCAAAATTCACTTTGCCGAATGTTCATCGAATTTTTTAAAGGATTCGTACGAATATGAAGCTATTCAGTCAAAGCTGCGTACAAATCATTTGTTATTCTGCGAACATTCCCTTGAATACTTACGCCTGAGCGTACAAAGTGCGTACGAAGCTTTAGCGTATTATTGTCTAGGCTCGCACAAAGAACGAATTTACAGTAAAAGTACGCTATTTTACTGAATATGTTCGCATTAGCATACAAATTCTCAGATGCAAAGCGTACAAATTATATTATGTGTACATAGCGTTTGCGTACAAAGATTTCAGATGAATTTTCCGAAGCGAATCTGAAAATATTCTGATTCGCTTCGGTGTTAAAAATTTCCAAGATTCGTATCAAATCTACAAAGCGGCGAATAGATTCGCTCATCTCTACTACTGATTTTCTGTGCTGCTACAAACTCCATTTATTTTGTACAAGCTTAACCAATACATCTTCTAAAGCTGGTGGTCAAATGCTTGTACAATTGACAGTTACCGCTCCCAATTCTCCCATGAACATACACTCAGTTTAGCCGAGCATGCAAGGAAAGAAGTGAAAGTCACTGCCAGGCACAACTATTTCCTGGGAAAACAAAAGGATCAGGCATGGAAATTCAGTGCATCCTTCTCTCCCCCAACATCATCTGTCAGGGAAGAGTCAGGAGTTCCCAATACAGTTTATATTGACGGCTGGCCAACTAAAGCAATCAGTTTGGCCAACATGTTCTAAAGTTTGTGGAGGCCATAAGACTACAAGGGATTGCCCAAAGCAAACTTTTCTGTAATTTTGATTCGACATAATCAGGTTATATGTGATTGTAGTAGAATAGAACTGACTACACATGTTCTTAGAGGTTAATATATCTCAAATTAATTCTAAATTAAAAAAGAGTATATATTACTAATTGCCTTTTTCAATTTTGCTCCCACAGAAGGATATTTGTGTCAGCATGCTCTCCAGCCCAGCATTTGGTGACTGTAACCTACGTCTCCCCCAGAAATCCTACATAAAAGCTTGTATGTCAGATCTTTGCAGCTGTCAGTCTTCAAATGATACGTCCTGTTTCTGTAACACTTTAGCCGAGTACTCCCGACAGTGTGCCCATGCTGGTGGACGACCAAGTAACTGGAGAAACAATATGTGTGGTAAATATATTCTTACATGTTCTTGATAAAAAGAAGCTCATGAATAGCATGCCAAGGATAAAGAAATGCAATCAGATTTTCTTTTAGAAATCAGCTATTTTTCAAGAATTTCTATCCTGAATTCATTGGGTACATTTTGATTTCCAGAGATCACCTGCCCAATGAATCTGCAGTATAATGAGTGCGGTTCTCCTTGTGCTGACACCTGTTCCAATTTTGAGCAAACCCTTGTTTGTGAAGAACATTGTATAGATGGCTGCTTCTGTCCACCAGGTAAGCTATCTTCTAGGATGTTGCTTATTTTGATTACATTATGTCCTTTGTGGCCCTTGCTGAGTAGTAGATATAATTTGCCTACCAATGGATTAAGTTGTTTTTAATTTTTTGGAACATTTGGAACAAAAATGAATAGTCTAAAATAATAACATAAATCATGTCTTATCAATTCCACGCTGCTCACGTTTTTAACACTTTCCTCTCCCTTGCTGCTTTGTAATTCTTGTTTGGTCATCACAGTCACCATTGACCTTTTGGACCATGGATGTGCATTTTTTGGAACTAAGCATAAGGGTTTACTCCATGTATACTATTACCTTTCTTCAGGAACTGTATTTGATGATGTTCACCATCAAGGCTGTATCCCGTCAGCGAGTGCTCCTGTACTTACAACAATGCCATATATGCACCTGGAGAATCCTACAGCACAAACTGCCGAAACTGGTACAAAATACAGATCTTTTCAACTTCTTTTACAACAGTGCTCAGTGTCAACCTTAATAATACTTCATGTCGTTTCTATTTACTATTAGTAGATCTAAAGCTATAGTATAGCTATGTTAGTATCAATCATTGTTTTACTACTCTTTTCCATTTTAGCACCTGCCAAGGAGGTAAATGGAGCTGCCAGGACCTTCCATGTGCTGGATACTGTTCTTTGGAGGGAGGATCTCACATCTATACCTATGATTGGTAGTCTATAACTTCCATGGGCAATGTAATTACATCTTTACAAAGGTATCTATTTCTTATATCCTTACAATGTATAGGTTTGTTTGTTAATGATAAAGTGTTGTGATAATCACTAATGGTCAATATTGCTAGTAAACATTGAAACCAATAAAAGCTCTCCAGCACTGATATAGGATTCATGGTTCTCACTGGTGACTATGGAAATTTGCTTTCTCAGGACTGCGTTCAAGACATGTTTACTTACTTGTTGAGCTGGCGCAATGTGGTGTCACCACACAGAGACCTGCCTAAAAAGTGTTACCCTTTCCCTGGAGAAAGGATTAACTGTGAGTATTGCCTTTGGGTTTAGTTAATTTACTTTTTTATGTTCCAAGGTTCCTAGTCTCCAATACAAACTGTGTTATTGGCCCTGACCTACCATGTACCATTTATGATACTGGAGTCGTCTTATAAAAGCAGAGAGACCTTTAGGACCCATTGAGCACCAGAACCTCTGCACTCACACTATAGCTACGCCCTGCACTTACCATTTTAGTTAATTTAATCAACTTGTCAACACAGAAATTACTGTGAGTGTACTTCTTACCTTTTGCTATTTCTCCTACGTTAGGCTGAATTTACTATTCACTTCTTGATGACGTCTTTAAAGCCAAAGCCATGTTGGTTTTAGAAACCTATGACACAGATGAAAGAAAAGACTAAGATGAAATTATGATTAAACTATGCCATTTTCTAAAATTAAAAAGCCCAATCCATTTTCTGATATTCAAATGCAACTATTTTATCTAAACATTCTTACGCACCCTCACCAATTTCAAAAAAGTGTTGTGCGATGAGATGCGAGTCAGCCTGACATATTATTATAATACACAAAAAATTGTGAAAATAATCACTGAACTCTATGACAACTCTAAGTTGCCTTAGATTTTAGTCTAGCACACAGACAACCTGGAGGACCTAATTTATGATGAGGTCTGCACCTCATCATAAATTAAATGCTACTCTGTCAGCGTGCGTCCTTTCAAGACCGCATACACACACCACTCTTGATAAATCAGGGCCTAAGTGTACTCTTTTTTAATCCACTCCGCCTTTGGCTTCCAACTGCCTCAAAAACTAGCATATAAACCCAGACTTACATTAATTCCAGCTTCAATTACTGCACACACTGACATGACCCCTTTTACAGTCATAACAGTCAAATCTTCCGGCACTGTCCTCTTAAATGGAAGTACTCCAGTTTACCTCTCTTACAGGTACAGTACACCTTCTGTAATTTGCATTCAAATCATTTTGTTACTTAACAATTGAACTACTGTAATTAGTGTGGATTAGTTCTCCTCAAGAATGGTTACTTGAAATGTACTTAAAGATGAAGACTGGTTCTTTATTCAGTTACAATTCTTCCAGTCCTAATGAAATGTGATTAAAGAATTGAGAAAACTTCCTGACTATAACCTAAAATCGTAATTTACTGTTTCTCAAAGTTTCCACTTAGTGTATATATATAATATTATTTTGCAGATAACTTGCTGGCTCCAGCTTCCTCCTTTTACTGATTGTTAAAGTTTTAGTGAATCCAGATCCAAATCCAGCTTACCCTGTTATGCAGATCTCTGTGAGCTTGGACGACAAGTATAAGGAGAAGCATGTGGTAAGTTACTGATTGATATTTGTGCAGAGTTGCGCTCCTTCTTAAATTTTATTTGCATGCTCTACCAACTTCTACAAGTTTCATTCAACTTGACCTAACAACTTCATTTCGCACCTCATGTTGCACAGATTAAGTAACAGCATACAATCAGCGCTTCTAAGGCCAGCAGAATGCTGTGCATTCAAAGGCCATGAACTCACAGGACAGGGATGGATATACCACTTACAAAGACTGGAAGGGCCACATTTTGAATATGCATTCAGGTCTGGGCACCAATCCATAGAAACCTGGAGCTGGAAAAGTACAAAGAAGATGACTTAACTGATAAGGGATATCAAGAGTCTAAGCTGAGAAAATAATTACATTTATTTAATTTGAGAAGAGAGACCTAACGGGTGACATGACTAATTTTGTAAATATCTAAATGGTCCACAAAAATATAAGTGAAAGCTGTTTCATATAAAATCCACTAAACAAAGGACACTGCCTCCACCTGGAGAAGAAGGTTAAGACTCCTAGCTGTGTAACTGAATAGTCAGAAGGTGGTCACAGAGGATCATGATGGCTTTTAAAGAAGGCTAGAACTAATAAAATGAACATTATCGCCTCCATCCTTGGTTGAACTGGATGGACATATGTTTTCAGCTGTACTATGTAACTGAGTTCATTTTCTGAATTGCATACTGCATAAGACCTTCATCAAAGATATCATCAAATTTGATTCAAACATGCAATATTATTTTAATATGAGATCCATTATAAGTCATAGGATCATCATGTGCTGTTGTTCTACGTTGTGAGGCAGATTCCATTATAAATGAAAGCCACAATGCAGATGTGAGAGCCTTCAAACACTGCCCATGTATCTAAATATTCTACCATTTAGTGTATTGGAGCCACGTTACTATTTTCATATGAATAAAAGCATCCTACTTCCTGCTGAGAAAGTATCTCAAGGTAGCAGATGTAAATATATAGCTGGTTGCAGATTCCGTTTCAGCATTTTTGTTTGTTCCCAAATTCTAGAAGTAGCCTCCTGACAATCTATTCTTGATCAACAGGACTGTGTGGGGATTCAACAACATCAACAGATGATTTCCGAGCTGTCAGTGGACTTGTGGAAGGAACAGCTTTGGTTTTGCCAACACTTGAAGCCCAGGCAGATGCCCTAATGTGAAAGAAAGTTATGAATAACCATGTTCTCTCAGTGTGAGAATGTATGTTGACCAGGAATTTACTAGGACTGAATCTACATAGTAAAATGCTCAAATTATACTTCTTATAGATGTTTGTAATTTGAACTCCATATTAAATGCATTAAAATGCATTTTGGTTATGCAGGAGATTGCCAGTACTGGTGTTCTCAACTGTCGGACAGCAATGAATTTTTGCACTTGTCATGCTGCTGTGCATCCAGAAATATATCAAAAGGTAATTGAAGTTAGCTTCTATTTTATATCTACATACTATTGAATCTTAATTGTGCTTTCTGTATATGG
>ONZH01023550.1:0-122375 GCA_900303285.1 Rhinella marina | reverse complement strand
TTTTTTCACTTTTTTAACTTTCTTATTTTACACTTTTTTTCACTTTGGGGGTCTGATCCCCTTACAATGCATTACAATACTTCTGTATTGTAATGCATTGGCTGGAAGTGTATTACTCAATGTAAATACACTTCCAGCACACTGCCTGTGAGATCCAGGGGGCTGGATCTCACAGGCTTCCGTAGATAGCAGCCGGATGCCTAAGGAAGGCATCCGGCTGCTATCTCAGCCATCGGGTCCCCGTCACAGCAGCGCGGGACCCGATGGGAACCCCTTCCCACCGCCGCATCGCATGTGCCGCGGTCAGCGCTGACCGCGGCACATGAAGGGTTAATGCACCAGCATCTGTGTTTTCACCGATGCTGGTGCATACATCAGGGGTCCGGCTACTGGGCACCCGCTCTGCACCCGCCCGATCAGCGCGCCGTAGCCCTACGGCGCTGGTCGGGAAGTCACTTCCCACACCGCCGTATATGTACGGCGCTGGTCGGGAAGGGGTTAAACATATTTCATGAGTTGCATATATTCTAAAGCACAGTATAAAAAACTTAAGCGAGGTATTTAAAAAGAACACTTTCAGACACCTGCAAGTTGGTGGTGTTAATATGACACCTGGTGCTAATTCCTTAATTATCTGACAACCCTATTTAACTGGCAGCCTAACTTTCCAGTTTTCACTGACTTTGCAAGATGGAAAGCCTTTCCCAAAGTGTCTGAAACCCTCCGTCAGCAGGTTGTCAAGATGAAGGTCAAAGGGTTGACCCTATCAGCCATAGCAAGAGAAGTTGGTCATTCCAAGTCTGTGATTTCTAGAATACTGCATCTTTACAACACCACAAAACTCATTCAAGTCCCCCAAGAAGGCTGGTCGTCCACAATGCAAGGGAGGACAGGATAATGTGGAGAATCTCCATGGGCAATCGTTCAACACTACAGCTCGAATTGCTCACCAGTTCAGGCACTGAACAGGGTAAGGATCTATCTCGTCACTACAGTGTCTCGACGTTTAAGAGCATTTGCACTGAAAGCCCACTCTGCAGTGACCAAACCTCTCATTAGCAGAAAGAATCAAAAGGCTAGATTAACCTTTGCTGAGGAGCATGTTGTGTGGACAGAGGAAAAGTGGTCCAGAGTTCACTTTAGTGATGAAAGCAAGTTTAATTTATTGGGTCTGATGGGAAACATTATGTTCGTTGACAAACTGAGGAAAAGACTGAACCCAAAGTGTGTAAAGAAGTCAATGATAGGTGGGAGGAGGAAATGTCATGTTTGGGGAATGTTTTCAGCAGCAGGACGATGGGGCCTCTCATACAGCTACATGGCAGAGTGAATGCAAGTGTGTATCAGAACCTTCTTCAACAATACGTGGTTCCTTCCTTGCGTTTGTCACTCAATCAGCCAGCAATTTTCATGCCATGGACAATAGCCCCCTGTCACACAGCAAAACGGGTAAAGCAGTTCCTTGAAACTGAAAACATTGAAACAATGAAGTGGCCAGCTCAGAGTCCTGATCTAAACGCCAATAGAAAACCTCTGGAAATACCTTGGTGACAAAGTTATGGCCAAGAAACCCACTACAGTCACCAACTGTGGAAGAAACTGCAAGAAGAGTGGACCAAAATCACACCAGAGCATTGTGAGAGGCTAGTGATGTCGCTGTGCCGCAGATGTGGCTAAAGTCATTCAAAGCAAAGGCCTATACACTTCCTACTGACTGGTGACTGCTGTAACCTTCAGAAAATTTAGTTGTAATCTTTCTCTGTGCTACAGTCATTGCTGTTCTCTAATTTTGATCATTGTGTTTTTTTGCAACATAAAGATTTTTTGTTGAAGTACTTTGGTTATTTTGTTAAACGCTGTTCTAGTCGCATGGTATACCCCTAACAAAAAATCCTTCAAATGTTGACCAATGAAGATTGCATTATTTCTGAAAAAATCAAGTGTTCATGAATTGTTCTCTAATTTTGATCTCCACTGTACAGTCATGGCCAAAAGTTTTGAGAATGACACAAATATTATATTTTCACATGATCTGCTGCCCTCTGGTTTTTATGTGTGTTTGTCAGATGTTTTTATCAGATACAGAAATATAATTGCAATCATATTATGAGTAACAAAAGCTTATATTGACAGTTAGAATGAGTTAATGCAGCAAGTCAATATTTGCAGTGTTGACCCTTCTTCTTCAGGACCTCTGCAATTCTCCCTGGCATGCTCTCAATCAACTTCTGGACCAAATCCTGACTGATAGCAGTCCATTCTTGCACAATCAATGCTTGCATTTTGTCAGAATTTGTAGGTTTTTGTTTGTCCACCCGTCTCTTGATGATTGACCACAAGTTCTCAATGGGATTAAGATCTGGGGAGTTTCCAGGCCATGGACCCAAAATCTCTATGTTTTGTTCCCTGAGCCATTTAGTTATCACCTTTGCTTTATGGCAAGGTGCTCCATCATACTGGAAAAGGCATTGTTGATCGCCAAACTGCTCTTGGACGGTTGGGAGAAGTTGCTCTCGGAGGATATTCTGGTACCATTCTTTATTCATGGCTGTGTTTTTAGGCAAGACTGTGAGAGAGCCGATTCCCTTGGCTGAGAAGCAACCCCACACATGAATGGTTTCAGGATGCTTTACAGTTGGCATGAGACAAGACTTGTGGTAGCGCTCACCTCGTCTTCTCCGAATAAGCTGTTTTCCAGATGTCCCAAACAATCGAAAAGGGGATTCATCAGAGAAAATGACTTTACCCCAGTCTTCAGCAGTCCACTCCCTGTACCTTTTGCAGAATATCAGTCTGTCCCTGATGTTTTTTCTGGAGAGAAGTGGCTTCTTTGCTGCCCTCCTTGAGACCAGGCCTTGCTCCAAGAGTCTCCGCCTCACAGTGCGTGCAGATGCACTCACACCTGCCTGCTGCCATTCCTGAGCAAGCTCTGCACTGCTGGTAGCCCGATCCTGCAGCTGAAACACTTTTAAGAGATGGTCCTGGAGCTTGCTGGTCTTTCTTGGGCGCCCTGGAGCCTTTTTGGCAACAATGGAACCTCTCTCCTTGAAGTTCTTGATGATGCGATAGATTGTTGACTGAGGTACAATCTTTCTAGCTGCGATACTCTTCCCTGTTAGGCCATTTTTGTGCAGTGCAATGATGACTGCATGTGTTTCTTTAGAGATAACCATGGTTAACAGAAGAGAAAAATGATGCCAAGCACCAGCCTCCTTTTAAAGTGTCCAGTGGTGTCATTCTTACTTAATCATGACAGATTGATCTCCAGCCCTGTCCTCATCAACACCCACACCTGTGTTTATGGAGCAATCACTGAAACGATGTTAGCTGGTCCTTTTAAGGCAGGGCTGCAATGATGTTGAAATGTGTTTTGGGGGATAAAGTTCATTTTCTAGGCAAATATTGACTTTGCAAGTAATTGATGTTAAGCTGATCACTCTTTATAACATTCTGGAGTATATGCAAATTGCCATTATAAAAACTGAAGCAGTAGACTTTGTAAAAATTAATATTTGTATCATTCTCAAAACTTTTGGCCATGGGGCGTGGTCTGGACACCGTCTGTAATGGCCGCCTGATCCCGGAGCTCCCGCTAGAGCCACTGCATAAAGGCCTGCTACACCCGCCTGAGGACTGCCATGGGGAAGAGAACGGGCAACAAAGGCTCCCCTCGTCCTCCTCGTTCACCATCCCCGTCCAGGACCCTCGAGGACTGCTGGGACCGGGGCCCGCGAACCGGCACGGGGAGTCGGCGTGCAGCTGCGGCGGGCCCATCCCGCCATTCATCACTCCCTCCCGCCCGTCACAGTGCCCGTACGGGGAACAGGGGAGAATCGGAGGCAGACTCACCACCTCTGCTGCCTTCTCTCCGCCGCCTGGATCCTCCGTCTCTGTCGCCCGGGTCCACGCCGAGCCCTGGGGGCCCTTGCGCTGCGGGTTCTCCCCGGCCTGATGTCTCCAAGATGGCGCCCGGGGAACACGTGGCCGGAGGCTCCCCGCCGCCACCAGGTACTGTCTCCACGCCGAACCCCTCCTCCCCAGCCTCCTGTCGCTCCACAATGGGATCAGGGGGGTCCCCCATGGCCTCCTTCTCACCCCAGGACCCTGGCAATAGCTCCCATCTGAGTCAGGGGGGTTTGGTGGTCCCCTGTACCACCTCTGTTCAGTCAGGCACCTCCACCATTGCATAGGCCTCATATGCATTGCCTCAAGTCGGCTTATCTATCCCTCCACATAACTGGGAGTCCTATTTTCAGCAATTTCCTACTAAGGAGGACTTTAAGATGTTAATAGCGGAGGTTACAGGCGCCTGCAGGACTGAAATAGCCACAGTCCGCGCTGATATCAAACATATAGCGGACAGGGTTGAATCCCTGGAAGAGGCGCACGACGATACCAGGAATTACATCCAATCGCTGCACGCCTCCATTTCTTCACAAAGTTCTGTACTTCGGGACATGGGACGACACCTGGAGGACTTAGACAACAGAGGCCGCAGAAATAATATTAGGGTGAGGGGCCTGCCTGAGGCTACGGGGGAGGAGGACGTCTTTGCTACCCTGGAGGCTATCTTCAATCTGATACTCGGAGAATCCCAGTCCCACAGGATCAGGCTGGACCGTGCTCATCGTGCCCTTAAACCAAAGGGCCCACCGTCCCGTCCGCGGGATGTGATTTGCTGTGTGCATGATTTTGCTCTCAAGGAGGCCATAATGGCTAAAGCACGGAACCTGCGCAATTTTGAATTTGACGGTGCTCCGATTCAGCTCTTCCAGGACTTGTCCTGGATAACCCTACAGAAAAGAAGACACCTGCACCCGCTTCTCACTGCCTTACGTGACCGCCAGATTCCTTACCGCTGGGCTTCCCTTCTCGTTATCTGCACGGCACCAGGGCCGCACAGCAACTCTCCGGACTTTCTCTGACCTGGGACCCTTCTGTGAAGCCTTGGATATCACGCCGCCTGCATTGGAGGACTGGGAGCTGGACTCTCCAACACCGCCTCCGCTGCGTGTCTGGACCCCTGTGTTGCGGAAGAGAAGAGCGGGTCCGCCGGATGGCCCCCCAAGGGGGTCGACTCCCAATCGGGGTCCTTCGTCCCCTTTGGACCCACGGCCGCTAGGGTGACTTGACTCTCCACCTGCCGACCTTAGGAATTCTTAGCTCTGGGGTTCCCGGGAGTCTTGGACGTCCCCCCTAAGTCTGTTGCCTCAGAATTTATCTTGCTGGACGCTAACTGGGCTTGCCCATACCATATGCCTATGTATGCTCGTTAGCGTTGGTTCTCTAATGTTTTACATTTTGCTGCTAGTTCTACTGTTCTCTGACGGTGCTCAGTTGCCCATATGTCAGTCTGCCTCTGACCATGTCCCTCCGGAGGTTTCACCTTTTGCCTCCAGCAGGGCTTGTGCGCCCTGGGAAAAAGTTCCTACTTGTTATTTCATATTTTCTGCTTGTTTGTTTGTGTTGTCTTGTCCCCCCCGTCCTCCTGTTTTTTCCTTCGTGTGTGCCCTCCTCGCCATGTCAGACAATCTCTACCTCTGCCAACCTGGTCTCCTGCGAGCGGTCGTGGTTTGGGCTTTTCCTCTCGCGGTTCTTCCTGGTACGCCTCTCCCTCCTCTGGTCCAACGGATTGGTAAGTGCTATATTTTGCAGTGCTCCCCCCTTTACGCCCCACCATGGCATCATATGTGACATTTAATGTTAAGGGTCTTAACTCCAATGCCAAACGTAAACTTTTGCTTTTGGAGTTAAAATCCCTTCAGGCTGATATAGTCTTTCTTCAAGAGACTCACCTTGAGGAGGCAGCCTCCTTTAGATTCCTCTCCCACCTTTATCCCACGGTGTACTCAGCATCTCACTTCCTTAGGAAAGCAGGGGTTGCGATACTGATTTCCAAACATTGCCCACTAGTGATTAACTCCTCCATCCTAGATCCCCATGGGAGATATATTATCATTAGGGGTACATTCCGGGGACAACCTATCACACTATGTAACCTCTACGCCCCAAATACCTCCCAAATACACTTCCTATCCAGGACGCTGGCCAAAGTTTTCAAACATGCAGACCCCCTTACTTTGATTGGTGGAGATTTTAATTTTGTCCACTCGGAGACCATGGACAAGGTGGCATTGCCAGGGAGACTCCCTAATCCATCCCAGCTCAAACTGGCAAAAGACTTTCGTAGACTGATTCGCCGTTACTCTCTCTATGATCTCTGGAGAATAGCTAACCCCACAGACAAATCCTTTTCCTTCTACTCCAACCCCCACGGGACCCACACCCGCATAGACTACTTTCTGGGGACCATCTCCACTTTACGGATCCTGAAAGGGGCTGACATGGGGACCATTACGTGGTCGGATCATGCTCCAGTGATGGTTGCCCTGAACGGGGGGGTGGGTCATACCCGTAGATGTCACTGGCGTCTAAATGACTCTCTCCTTAAAAAGCCCCCAACACGACTTGAACTCCGTGAGCATCTTAAACAGTACTTTGACTGTAACGTGGGAACGGTTGAGGACCCTAATTCCTTATGGGAAGCACACAAAGCGGTCATGAGGGGTCATTGCATTGCGTTGGGCTCCGCGTTTAAAGAGGGATACGAGGGAGTTGGATCGGATGTTTGAAGTCTCGTCTGAGTGGGCTGGAGAACAGTATGGTCGCTCGCCCCTCCAGGTCCATTCTCAAACAGATTGTAGATGTTCGGGCCCAGCTTAATAAGATAGCACATGCCAGAGTAGATAAGATGCTATTATTTACCCGTCAGCGATATTACGCTTGGGGGAACAAGCCGCACACCCTTTTAGCTAAGCAGCTTCGCAGTACCCCCCCTCAGTCTGGACCCAGCGCCATAAAGCGGGAGGACGGGTCTGTGTCGTATGACCCCAGAGAGATAGCGGAGAGATTCTCCTCCTTTTATACCGACCTTTACAATCTGCAGAGTGACCTACCTCGTAACCCCTCGGGCAGGGCCCACGTCTTAGACACTTACTTGACATCTTGTAACCTCCCCTCTTTATCTTCCTCGGACAAAGAGGCCCTTAATGGAGTGATTACGGCAGAGGAAATTCAGGAAGTAATTAAACATCTCCCATTGGCGAAGTCCCCGGGACCCGATGGGTTTACGTATAGTTATTACAAGACATTTCAGGACCTTCTACTTCCTCATATGCAGTCCCTCTTTAATGGCTTCTTGTCCGGGAAGACGGTCCCCAATACTATGTTACACTCTTTTCTAACACTGATTCCGAAACCGGGGAAGGACCCCCTTGACAGGCAGAATTACAGACCAATAGCATTGCTTAATTCAGACCTTAAAATCTACTCTAAAGTGTTGGCCAACCGCCTGAATAATCTCCTCCCCTCTCTGATACATAAGGACCAGGTAGGCTTTGTCCCGTGCCGTCAGGGGAGTGATAATACGAGGCGCACAATCGATCTCCTGGAGGTGGTCGCTCGCTCTGGGGAGGAGTCTCTGCTCCTTAGTTTGGACGCTGAAAAGGCGTTTGATCGCCTTGGCTGGCCATTCCTATTTGCCACTCTTCAGGCCTTTGGCTTTGAGGGGGCCTTTCTACGCGCGATTGAGGGACTTTACTCCTCCCCTACTGCGACAGTAAAGCTACCACATTTCGAGTCAGGGCGGTTTTCCATCACCAATGGCACTCGACAGGGCTGCCCCTTGTCCCCCCTGTTATTTGCTCTTTGCATAGAGCCATTAGCTGCTAAAATAAGGAATCACCCCGATATTCAGGGTATCAAGGTGCGGGATAAAGAATTTAAATTATCCTTATACGCGGATGATGTGCTCCTCACCCTCACGGGGTTGCATATATCTCTGCCTAACCTCCAGACTGTTTTGAGTGAATACGGGCGCCTCTCGGGGTACAAAGTAAATACGGCTAAAACTGAAGCGCTCCCGGTCAACGTCCCTGGGTCCTCCCTCGCTCTCTTACAGGGCAACTTTCCCTTTAATTGGAAATCAGACTCCCTACGTTATCTGGGCGTGAACATTACTCCTCAATTTGCGGATTTATACCGATCTAACTTCCCCCCGATTTATAGGGAAATTAATGCTTTCCTGTCCAAATGGCAGACACTCCCACTCTCTTTCTTGGGTCGCATCGCTGCTGTCAAGATGACCATTTTACCAAAAATCCTGTATCTGTTTGAAACTTTACCCGTACCAATCCCCCTTCGGGATCTTAGGTCCCTCCAATCTCAAGTCCTAAAGTTCATTTGGAAACATAAAAGGCATAGAATTTCAAGAACAGTCCTTTTGTCTAGCAGGGAACAGGGTGGGCTGGCCGTCCCAGACTTTATCAAGTATTATTGGGCTGCTCAGCTGCGTTGCGTTCCAGCGTGGTCCTCTCTGCACCCTTACTCTGTCTGGATGCAGATTGAGAGATTATGGTTGGCGCCGATCCACCCTAATTCCCTGCTGTGGTCTGGTCCCTGCCGGACCCCCCAAGATAAGGAGTTGCTGGGTCCGATGAGGTGCACTAGATTGATTTGGCGTACATGTAGTGTAAAGTTTCCCCTGGTGTCCCGCCACTCAGCAATGACGTCATTCTTGTACCATCCCTCACTCCCAGCTAGCCTGACAGCTCCGACTACCAGAGCTTGGTTCCAAAAGCAAGTTTTCAGATTTGCTGATGTGGTGGATCCACTTTCCAGGGAACTCCTTTCTTTCTCTGACATACGGTCCAAATATGACCTTCCCGAGACTGCTGTTTTTTTCTACATTTAACTTCGTCACTTTGCACAATCTATGTTCTCTGGCCTCACTGTCTCCCTGCCCACGACATTCGAGAGGATTTGTAGAAATGGAGTGCATACTAAGGGACTGATTTCGGGGATCTACTCAATACTGGTTAACCCATTCCCGGACAGACTTGTCCGACACTCCTACATGGTCAAGTGGGAGGACTATCTGGGGAGGGAGCTCTCTGACAGTACGTGGGGTCTCATATGGAGGAGAGCCGCGAAGTCTTCCATGTCGGTCCTGGCTCAGGAGAACCAATACAAGATATTAATGCATTGGTACCATACTCCTGACCTCCTCCATAGGCTACACCCTACAGTGTCGGGACAGTGTTGGAGATGCCAGACGCATTTAGGCACGCTTTGGCACATATTCTGGGATTGCCCGAATATCCGTCAGTTTTGGTTGACAGTCGGTGTCCTCCTTAGGGATATTTTCCAGTGTGAGTTCCCAGTAGAACCTCTCCCTTTCCTACTCAATGTCTTTTCCCAAAATCTTAAGGTCACATCTCGCAAGCTGGTTTCCCAAATTTTGATAGCGGCCCGCTGCCTTATCCCTCGATTCTGGAAACGCACTAGCACTCCAACTCTTGCTGATCTGTACGCCAGGGTGACGGAGATCCGTACTATGGAATATTCCACTGCACTATACCAGGACAAGGTGGATTTGTTCCATGCAATATGGGATGTTTGGGATGACCACTGGCTACATAGAATGCCCTGATTCCCCCCCCCCCCCCCGCCCCCGCCCCCACTTCTGTTATGGCAATTGCTCCTTCCCTTTTTTCCCTTCCCATTGGTCATTGTATTGTCTAGTATTGTATTGTCTTGTCAGTGTCTCCTTGTTTGATGTAGGTTGGCGGTCAGAGATCACCTATGTCATTCTTTCATTTTTGCACTTACTTCTCTTAGTGTTACATGCATTATGCTCTCTGGCTATGCGAATTTATACAGACAACAAGAATGCCAATGATTCTATAGTCAGTATGTTTATTATGCGTGGGCATTAACGTTGCTTTACTGCTATTCATTGACTTCATTACGATGGTTGTCTTTATTGTCATATACTGTTGCTTGCTGCCTTGATTGTCCTCTTATGTACACATTGGTATTTCTCTTTTCTTGTTGTACCTTAATAAATATACAATTATAAAAAAAAAAAAAAAACTTTTGGCTATGACTGTATATATGCTGGTTTAATTGAATTGAACAATCCTCCAAAAAATTTAATTCCAATCATGTGGAAATGGAATTCATGGAAATGGATGATTGAGGCCTGACATTGAATTTCACATTAACACTCACAGGTAGATTGCGGCACTACCCTGTGTTTTGCTGTAGTAATTATGAATGTATGCTGGTTTAATTAAATTGAACAAGTCCCCAAAAAATATAGAATTTCAACTGTGTGGAAAATGAATATACATAATCACACGATTAAATTCAATAACATGCCCTAAAAAAAATGGAACTGAAATGTGGAGATAATAAACAGATTTAGCCCTAATGTTTTGTTCTCAATCACTGATATATACGATTTTTCAAACTAAACCCCCCATAAAAAAATGTAACTAAATATGTGAGATGAGATTTCACTAGTAATCTATATGCTACGCTAGATTCATGGTAGAACACATGTTGTACAGTTTTCGCTTATTCCACTCCCCACCCCTTAAAAAAGGATTTCTGAGAAAATGGGCTGCCTGGGAGCCAATTAGGGCAATTAGCCCCCACTTCTTCTCAGGGTCATGTGAGAACCCTTCTATTTCCTCCCAAGGGCTTTTTTCCCACTGACATGTGCACTAAAATGGCGGCCTTCTCTCTGCTTTTCCTAGGCTTGTGACAAAACGTTTGTGTGTCCCGGCCTAGGAGCAGCTCAGCCTCATTCACTTCTATCATACCAAGCACAGCCTCTATACAATGTACAGCTCTGTACTTGGTAAGCAGTGAAAAAGCAGCGGTGCTCACAGGGATGGAGCTGCCTTCTCAAACAGCTGATCGTGGGGGCCTCAGGTGTTAGACCCCTGCCAATCAGATACTGATCTGTACTATCATACAGGTCATTAGTATGAAAATTTCAGAAAACTCTTTTAAATGTTGTGATTTGCTGTATTGTACAGGTAGATCTTATATTTGCCTACTCTTTAAAGCTAGGCCTGAGCTCAAGAACCCTCATTTCTGGGACCTCTGCAGCCAAGAAAAGCTACTTTATCACCAAAAATCCTCTATAGAGAGAAAGGAGAATCACGAGGTTCAGAACTTACAAGTCTATGGATTAAAGTAAGACAGCAAGGTATTGTGCACATTTATGACCAGAGAAAGATTCCTTCCACACTTGAAGATGGTTTTGCCATCCGTATCTCAGATCTGCAACCCCTCAGCCTGGAAATTTGCAGAAAATTTACAAAGAACCTCATTGCATCCCTAAAGTTCTGCAGAGAGGCTTTAGAGAGAGATTGAGAGAAGGAGCACTACAAATTTCATTATTGCTGCTGTCCATATCCTGCTACTGGAGAAGGATTGCACTGTTGCCTCAGATTTGTGCCTTGTTGTTACTGGATAAACTACTACCACTCTTCTGCACTTTAGTAAAGTGAGACTTATTTATTGCACTCAAATGGCCTAGTTACTGACTCGCCTAAGATCAAAGGCAAGAAAAAATGAAAAAAATAGTGGCTCACCAACTGGTACCAAAGGATAATGAGGTGCTCTATCGCGGTTTACCCGTAACCGACAAAATAAATTGGAAAGTATATATAAGTTAGATGGGCACACTCTTTTTCTGGTTTTGTAATTAATGTAAACATATGGAAAATTAAGTATGTGTCAATTAATTGCAAAGATAATTGCTTTTAAAAGAATAAGTGTTTTCCCTTGATTAGTGGATCATAAAATCATGAAATCAATTAGATGTATTAAAAATTAGTATTTATTCATAACCTTTATTATTTAATTCATAAAAATGTCCAAAAATGTTCGTTTCTGTATAAAACTCCAGCGCTGGATTACAAAAAATAAAAATCCAAAAAATACTAAAGGATAAAAAAGTTAATATATGAGGGTTATAAGACTGAAAATTTCGTGCTAGTTGATAAAAGAACAAATAGGAACAGTTAATACACTATGATTAAAAATAATTGAATAAAGAAATCAATAGATAAATAAATAACTGGGTACATAGATGTATGCATCAATAAATAGATCAGTAGATGAATGAATACATATGTAAATATGTATATCAGTCCATTATTTTTTTGTACTCTTTCTCCTGTGGAATATGGTTTATAAAGAGATCGATCTCCTTTAACTCCTGCTATTGGGTTGTTCCCCGTCTCCTGGGTATGGTGAATTTATAAGGAGATCACATCAAAGGCACCCTAACTACCATGAGGCAGGAGTCCCAACACCAGGGAGTTCCCTGAGGGAAGAAAGAGTACGCCCTCCTGTCACTGCCCCAAGGAGAACCAGAGTGGAGATTGCCACTGTGAACCATGAGTACTATCACCACCCTCAGAGCCACAACAACCAGGGGCGGATTGGCCATAGACCTTACAGGGAAATTTCCCAGTGGGCCGATGCCCAGGGGGGCCGCCTGAGCCCTCCTCATTGCCGGCCAGTAGAAGTTTTTGGGGTTGTATTTTGTGCTGCTGGCAGTATTTTGTGATGGACTGTGGTATTTGGCTCTGTTGAGGTGGTATAATGTGTTGCAATATGGTATTACTGTCCCCGCCTACTTGTGTTGGCCCCGCCTTTTTAAGTTCCCAGTCCGCCCCTGACAACAACCACTTCCATCCTCCTCACAGCACTTCCCAGCGGGATGCTGCAATATTAACCTTCAAATACCTCATGCTTACTGACCTTTCCTTGTTATTTGTCGTCATAATTTGGTTTGGAAGCATCTAATCTAAGGTTCTCCCACACATTTATCAATACAAATTAAGCAATTATTTTCTCTTAGCAGATATTTAACTTACTATCTATGGCAGGGGTCATGCTGTTACCATGTATGCAATGTAAGCCAAATAATCCGTTAAGTAAACTTACTTACCCTGGTCCATGAGTTTTGTAACAAAAACATCCAGCTCTGGTTCATATGAGACGACTGGGGGCCAAGAAGTTGTGTGTCCACAGGGGATGTCAAGGATATGGATGACAGTCTGGAGAAGGAAGGCACAGATTGTACTTGTGCCCCTGTCAACATGGGGAATGCTCACTGAACAAGCACCAACCTGCCACAGGGGCTTCAGCGACCGAACTGTGAAGTCAGCGATGTAGGCTGCATGTGGGTATGAGGGTAGAATGATGAAGAAGGAGTCACGGTTTTTATGAAAGCATGCCCCTGTGAGCTGTGATGGCTTGGTTTCGGAGCAGTTCCTGTTGTCGGAATGAAAAGCCTGAGCTCACCCTGTCCAGGGAAAAGAAAATAAATAAAAAAGAAGAGACTAGCTAAGCCAATCCAAGGAGAAATGTCCCCATCAAGCTGTGGTACATGTGACATAGATTGCAAACCCCTGCTTTGTGGTATACTGCAATGTTATATGTTGTCAGTGCAATGTGTATATTTAAATAGACACAGACATAAAAAGTAGATAAAGGGGTTATGCTATGACTGATGTAAAAATGAAAATCAGACATCATATACCTGTAGAACATGACAATACATTTCTAACAAATATAGAATCAGCCCTGTACCTCACGTGGATCCAGGGACAGGACACTGAGGGATGGGCAAACAGAATTCTTGCACTCCAAAGTCAGTCTGTGGGTCAAGCCAGGCAGCTGAGTACAAAGATCAGGTCCAGCAGCAAAGAGTCAAATCCGGACACAGGCAGAAATGGGTACATGGCAGAGAGATTAAGTTAAAGGCATTGTCTGCCGTTTTCCTACTGATCAGCATTTGATTAGCAGGGGTCAGACCCCCGCCGGGCCCCCCGCTGATCAGTACCCTTAGGTGGCTAGCCACAGGCTGGCTAACAGCCGAAGGGATCATACACCTAACATATATGGTCAGGGATCCTTGAAGAAGGACGTTTTCCTCCAAAATGGAGTACCTGTAACTGGAGTGATGCTACTGTGAGCTGTCATGTTTGCTTGGAATGTACAGTTCACTGTCCAACAGATGGGCTGGAAACGCTGGGAGTGATTGCAAAAGCGATGAAGGTGGTTGTCTTCATAGTGGCTAATCTTGGCTCCAACTCTCCCCTGGGCCATGGGTGCAGTGGGTGGAGGACACACCCTTTGTCCTCCTCTGGGTACACCGTAGGTTTGGAGTTCCGTGGTGGTGCCGTAGGTGCCCTTGATGTTGGATGGTTGGCAGGGTGCAAGGCAGAAGACAGGAGTAAGAGGCTCTTCCATTACCAGTGCAATAATTAATAATTAAAAGACTGATATCAGCATTACTATTGGATATATGCTGCCAGCAGAGGTCTTTTGTCGTACCAAGCACCTGACCGTGGATTAAAGGAGTTCTCTGGGATTTCATAAAATAAAATTACTGAAAATACTTAGATATTACTTTATTATAAATATATTCCCAAATACACATTATTAATTGTAATGGGAGCATATTATAGGGAGCAATCAGGGAAATTAAAATGGCTGCCGTCCTATTAGTACACCAAAACCTGCCCTAATCACACAGCAAGTTACTTCACAATACTGAAGTAAAGAGCTGCCTCATCCTCCTCTCTGATCCGCTTGTCAGGAATCCTGAATACAGCTGATAAGATCTTCAGCTGAATCTCCGTGGGAATGGAGCTCATGAGAAGACATGAAGTACAGAGAGGATGGACAGGACAGACTGTGGTAATGTGGGGCTGTGGTAATGGAGACTGTATACAAGAGCTGCTCATTATCTACATCCCCACCTCATCTCTGTACTTCATGTCTCCTCATGAACTCCATTCTTACAGAGATTCAGCTGAAGATCTTATCAGCTGTATTCAGGATCATAATCCCTGACAAACAGAGTAGAGAGGAGGATGAGGCAGCTCTTTAGCTCAGTGTTGTGAAGTAACTTGTCCTCCTGTGTGATTAGGACAGGTTTGTGTGTACTAATAGGATGGCAGCCATTTTATTTCTCCTAATGATTGCTCCCTAGACAAAACAAGCCATTATAACTAATGAAAGGTATTTGGAAATATATTTATTATAAAGTAATTACATAGTTACATAGTTAATATGGTTAAAAAAAGATATGAGTTCATCAAGTTAAACCAAGGGATAGTTGGGGAAGCAAATCCCAGTAGGAATGAGACTGAGATTTCTACACATTTTCATAAGCATTCATTTCATTTACTTTTAAGAATTCATCAAAACCCTTTTTAAAACTGTCCACTGTTTCTGCTATGACCACATCCTGAGGAAGTCTATTCCACAGATTCACAGTTCTTACAGTAAAGAAGCTTTGACGCTTCTGGAGACTGAACTTTTTCTTCTCCAGTCAGAGGCAGTGCCCCCTTGTCCTTTGAGGGCATTTTACATGGAATAGTTTTTCACCATTTTTTTTGTATGTCCCATTTATATATTTGTAAAGGTTAATCATGTCCCCCCTTAGACGTCTCTTCTCAAGACTAAATAAATTCAATTCTTTTAATCTTTCTTCATAACTAAGACCCTCTATGTCCCTTATCAGTTTAGTCGCTCTCCTCTGTACTTTTTCCAGCTGCAGTGTGTCCTTTCTGTGGACTGGTGCCCAGAACTGAACTGCATATTCCAGATGAGGCCGCACCAACGCTTTGTAAAGTAGCAGTATTACATCCCTGCCCTGCGATTCCATGCCTCATTTAAGTTTTTTTTGTAATTAAATTTTCTTTATTCCAAGAGAACACCTTTAAATGGGTTGTCCCATCTCAGACAATATGGGCATATCGCTAGGATATGCCCTCATTGTCTTATAGGAGTGGGTCCCACCACTGGGACCTGCACCTATATCGAGAACGGGGCCCCAAAAGAAAAGGAGGACGCACTGCGCATGCGTAGCCGCCCTCCATTCATTTCCATCGGCTCCATAAAAATTAATGGGAGCAGTGGCCGCACTTAAATCACTAAAACAGGAGGGGAGCGAGGAAGCATTGAAAAATTATAAGGAAAAAAATAGAATATGTAAAAGACAAATAAAAACAGCCAAACTAGAGACCGAGAGATTAATCGCCAAAGAGAGTAAAACTAACCCTAAAATGTTCTTTAATTATATAAATGGTAAAAAGTATAAACCTGAAGGTGTCGGCCCCTTACAGAGTAATGAGGGGGGAGTTGCAGAGAGCGATGAGGAGAAAGCAAAGCTACTAAATATCTTTTTCTCCACTGTATTCACTGAGGAAAATAAACTGTCAGATGAAATGCAGACTATAAAAGTAAATTCCCCATTAAAAATGCCCTGTCTGACCCAGGAAGAAGTAGAGCTGCATCTTAAAAAGATTAAAATAGACAAATCGCCAGGACCGGATGGCGTACACCCCCGTATCCTAAGAGAATTAAGTAAAGTCATTGCCAGACCCTTATTTCTCATATTTAAGGACTCTATACTGACAGGGAGTGTTCCACAGGATTGATGCATAGCAAATGTGGTGCCAATATTCTAAAAGGGTCCAAAAACAGAGCCCGGGAACTATAGGCCGGTAAGTTTAACATCTGTCGTGGGTAAACTGAGGGTTTTCTAAGAGATGCTATCTTGGAGTACCTCAATGAAAATAAGCAAATTACTCCATATCAGCATGGCTTCATGAGGGATCGGTCATGTCAAACCAATTTAATCAGTTTCTATGAGGAGGTAAGTTCTAGACTGGACCGCGGCGAATCAATGGATGTCGTATATCTGGACTTCTCCAAAGCATTTGACACGGTACCATATAAAAGGTTAGTATATAAAATGAGAATGCTTGGCCTGGGAGAAAATGTCTGTATGTGGGTAAGTAACTGGCTCAGTGATAGAAAACAGAGGGTGGTTACTAACAGCACATATTCAGATTGGGTCACTGTCACTAGTGGGGTACCACAGGGGTCAGTATTGGGCCCTATTCTCTTCAATATATTTATTAATGATCTTGTAGAAAGCTTGCACAGTAAAATATCAATTTTTGCAGATGACACTAAACGATGTAAAGTAATTAACACAGAAGAGGACTGTACACTGCCACAGATGGATCTGGATAGACTGGAGGCTTGGGCAGAAAAGTGGCAGATGAGGTTTAACACTGACAAATGTAAAGTTATGCATATGGGAAGGAATAATGCAAGTCACCAGTACATACTAAATGGTAAAATATTAGGTAACTCTGACATGGAAAAGGACCTAGGAATCTTAGTGAACAGCAAACTAAGCTGTAGAAGCCAGTGTCAGACAGCTGCTGCCAAGGCCAATAAGATAATGGGTTGCATCAAAAGAGGCATAGATGCCCGTTAGAGATGAGCGAAGCGATTCGTCGATTCATTGATTCGTATCGAATCTTGGGATTTTTCAGCTGCGAAGCGAATCCGAATATTAGGTGATTCGCTTCGCTTTTGTACGCATCGCTACATAGTTTGTCCGCTAAATTATACGCTAATATAATTTAGTTACTCTATATGCTATTGCGCAGACTCCTCCCTGCTAGTTACTCTACACGCTGTTGCGTACGAATTCTATTCAGCGATGCAGACTCCTCCTTGGTAGTTCCGCCCACTTCTCCTGCGTGCGAGGAAGACGTGGCAAGTCAGCAGAGTAAGATGGCGGCGAGACAGCGAGGTCCTGACTGGGGAAGCATGTTGTGGGCAGACGACCCCTATGAGGAGAAGGAACCGGAGATCTATCTCTCGCAACTCAACAGGAAGTCGGATGAGGTGCCTGCTGAGGTGGTGACTCCACTGGCTGACAAGGCGGAGGCGGCAGGAGTTCCCGCTCTGCCGCACAAGGACTACTCCTTACGCCAGAATTTGATGGTCCCTGAGGCTGTCACCCGGAACGCACAGACCCTCTGGGAATATAAAAAGCTGGTGGAGGAGTGGGTGGTGCAAGTTTTGGAGCACCCACGGTCCGGTGACCCTAAGTTGGAGCGCCGAAGGGGAACCGTTATTTTGTTCAACGTGGAGCGGGGAGTCGGTTTCATCGGCGATGAGGAGACGGCAGAGGAATTATGTGTTAACCGCCGTTAGGTTAAGCGGCTGTATCTTCCGCCCGGACGCCACAATCTCCACACAGGGGATTATGTGGAGTATACCCCCATGAAGAGCCTCCAAGGCCCCTTTGCTACTGGGGTGAAAATCTTAAAGCGACCACCTACTCCTGCAGCACCCCCGGAAGACTGGAGTGAGGAGGCCCAGGCCGCAGAAGAGGCTTGTGACCTTGAGATTTGAAGAGAAATCCCAAGGTCAGGATCAGCCGGAACCCCTGATTCCTGATTTGCCGCCACCGCCACTGATACCACCGATCCTTCATGTGGGACAGATGACCACAAACACTTTCGTGTACCATCCAACTGTGGTACAGTACCACTACCAACTGCCATGCCCATGGCAGTTGCAGGCCGCACAGTCCGCCGCTCGTGGAAGACCGTTACCGTTACAGCCGGAGATTCTGTCACCTTGTATGCCGGCAGGAGGATCTGGCCACTACAGAGTGATGGGCAGGGCCAAAGTTACCACTGCCTTTGCCAGTGTGACAGCCCAGTCACCAAGAAGACCATCCTTGAGAGGTCGGCGGGGGTCTGCTGCCGCAGCCAGGGCCGCTTTCGTGATGAGGCAGGAGCGCCCTCTCATGTCCTTTAGCTCCAGCAGCAGTGAGGAGGACCTGCTGGCCTTTAACCCCTTCAGCCCCGGGCCTGTTTTCACCTTCCTGCCCAGGCCATTTTTTGCAAATCTGACGTGTCACTTTATGTGGTAATAACTTTGGAACGCTTTTACTTATCCAGGCCATTCTGAGATTGTTTTCTCGTCACATATTGTGCTTCACGACAGTAGTAAATTTTTGGCAAAATATTTCATTTTTATTTATAAAAAAATACCAAATTTACCAAAAATTTGGAAAAATTTCCAAATTTCAATTTCTCTACTTTCAAAATACACCGTAATACCTCCAAAAATAGTCATTATTTTACATTCCCCATATGTCTACTTTATGTTGGCATCATTTTATAAATGTCATTTTACTTTTTCAGGACGTTAGAGGGCTTTGAAGTTTAGAAGCCATTTTTCAAATTTTCACCACATTTTCCAAAACCATTTTTTTAAGCACCAATTCAGATATAAAGTGATTTTGAGGGGCTTACATAATGAAACCCCCCATAAATGACCCCATTTTAGAAACTACACCCCTCCAATTATAAAAAACTGCTGTTACAAACTTTGTTAACCCTTGAGGTGTTCCACAAGAATTAGTGGAAAATGAATTTTCAAAATTTCACTTTTTTGGTAGATTACTCATGTTAATAATTTTTTTCTTGCAACACAGTAAGGGTTAACAGCAAACTAAACCTCAATATACATTGCTCTGATCCTGCAGTTTACAGAAATACCCCATATGTGGTGGTAAACGTCTCTATGGGTTTGTGGCAGTGGTCAAAAGGAAAGGAGCGCCATATGGATTTTGGAGGCAGATTTTGCTAGAATAGTTTTTAGGCACCATTTTGTAATTGAGAGACCCTGACGTACCCCTACAGTGGAAACCCTCAAAAAGTGACCCCATTTTGGAAACTACACCCTTCAACGAATATATTAAGGGGGGTACTGGCCACTTTGACCCCCTAAGTGTTTTACGGAATTTGGAAACACTTGGCTGTGAAAATGAAAAATTTTATTTCTTCCAATAAAATGTTGCTTTAGCCCCAAATTTTTTGTATTTTCATAAGGGGTAACAGGAGAAAAGCACCCCATAATTAGTTACCCATTTTCTCCTGAATGTGGAAACACCCCATATGTGGTGGTAAACTGCTGTGGGGGCACATGGCAGGACTCAAAACAGAAGGAGCGCCATATGAATTTTACAACACAGATTTTGTTGGAATGGTTTGCGGGAGCCATGTTTTTTTTTTATTTAGAGTTATTGTCTTATGTGGGGGCTCATTTTTTGCGGGATGAGCTGATGTTTTCATTGGTACCATTTTGGGGTACATAACACTTTTTGATCACTTGGTATTACACTTTTTGTGAGTCAAGGTGAAAAAAAATAGCTGTTTTGGCATGGTTTTTAAAAAATTTTTTTACTGCATTCACCAAGGGGGGCAAATCATGTGATATTTTTATACAGCAGGTTGTTACGGACGCGGAGATACCCAATATGTCTAACATTTTTATTTTTGGAAAGTTTTACACATTAGATTTACTTTTGTACAGAATAAAATCTTTTTTTTGTGTTGCCATTTTCAGAGAGCCATATTTTTTTCAGTTTTCAGGCGATTGTCTCAGGTAGGGTATCGTTTTTGCAGGACAAGATGACGGTTTTATTGGTACCATTTTGGGGTAAATACGCCTTTTTGATCGCCTGCTATTACACTTTTTGTGAGGCAAGAGGGAAAAAAATGGTTGTTTTGGCATAGGTTTTTTTTTTTTTGCAGCATTCACCTGGGGGGCCCTCTCATGTAATATTTTTATAGAGCAGGTTGTTACGGATGTGGGGATACCAAATATGTATAACTTTTTTATTTTTGACTAGTTTTAAACATTGGATTTACTTTTTGAACAGAATAAAATCATTATTTTGTGTTGCCATTTTCAAAGAGCCATATTTTTTTCAGTTTTCAGGCGATTGTCTCAGGTAGGGTATCGTTTTTGCGGGACAAGATGACGGCTTGATTGGTACCATTTTGGGGTAAATACGCCTTTTTGATCGCCTGCTATTACACTTTTTGTGAGGCAAGAGGGAAAAAAATGGTTGTTTTGGCATAGGTTTTTTTTTTTTTTGCAGCATTCACCTGGGGGGCCATCTCATGTAATATTTTTATAGAGCAGGTTGTTACGGACGTGGGGATACCAAATATGTATAACTTTTTTATTTTTGGATAGTTTTACACATTGGATTTATTTTTTGAACAGAATAAAATCATTATTTTGTGTTGCCATTTTCAAAGAGCCATATTTTTTTTCAGTTTTCGGGCGATTGTCTCAGGTAGGGTATCGTTTTTGCGGGACAAGATGACGGTTTGATTGGTACCATTTTGGGGTAAATACGCCTTTTTGATCGCCTGCTATTACACTTTTTGTGAGGCAAGAGGGAAAAAAATGGTTGTTTTGGCATAGGTTTTTTTTTTTTTTTGCAGCATTCACCTGGGGGGCCATCTCATGTAATATTTTTATAGAGCAGGTTGTTACGGACGTGGGGATACCAAATATGTATAACTTTTTTATTTTTGGATAGTTTTACACATTGGATTTATTTTTTGAACAGAATAAAATCATTATTTTGTGTTGCCATTTTCAAAGAGCCATATTTTTTTCAGTTTTCGGGCGATTGTCTCAGGTAGGGTATCGTTTTTGCGGGACAAGATGACGGTTTGATTGGTACCATTTTGGGGTAAATACGCCTTTTTGATCGCCTGCTATTACACTTTTTGTGAGGCAAGAGGGAAAAAAATGGTTGTTTTGGCATAGGTTTTTTTTTTTTTTTTTTGCAGCATTCACCTGGGGGGCCCTCTCATGTAATATTTTTATAGAGCAGGTTGTTACGGATGTGGGGATACCAAATATGTATAACTTTTTTATTTTTGGATAGTTTTACACATTAGATTTACTTTTGAACAGAATAAAATCTTTTTTTGTGTTGCCATTTTCAGAGAGCCATATTTTTTTTATTTTTCGGGCGATTGTCTCAGGTAGGGTATCATTTTTGCGGGACAAGATGACGGTTTGATTGGTACCATTTTGGGGTAAATACGCCTTTTTGATCGCGTAGTATTACACTTTTTATGGGGGAATGTGACCATGTGACCATGGCTGTTTTGGCACGGTTTTTATTTTTTATTTTTTACTGTGTTCACCTGGCGGGATGGATTATGTGATATTTTTATAGAGCCGGTCGATACGGACGCGGCAATACCTAATATGTCTACTTTTTCTTTTTTTTTCTTTTTTTAACAATTTTTTTTACTTTATTGGGGGGAAAATGGCGTTTTTCTTTTTTTTTACTTGAAACTTTTATTATTATTTTTTTAACTTTATTTTTTAACATTTTTTTCAACTTTTTACACTTCTTTTTTTTTAACTTTTGGGGGTTCTGATCCCCTTCACAATGCATTACAATACTTTGTATTGTAATGCATTGGCTGCAAGTGTATTACTCACAGTAACACACTTACAGCCTGCTTCCTGTGCGATCCAGGGGGCTGGATCGCACAGGCTCGCAGGGATGGCAGCCACGATGCCTAAGGAAGGCATCGGGCTGCCATCCAAGCCATCGGGTCCCCGTCACAGCAGCGGCATCCTGAACATGCGGCACACCTCATGTGCCGCGGTCAGCGCTGACCGCGGCACATGAAGGGTTAATGCGCCGGCATCGGTGTTTTCACCGATGCTGGTGCATTCCCCAGGGGTCCGGCACCTGGGCACTGCCGGACCCCCGCCGCTGATCGGGCGGTCGCAGCTCCTGCACCCGCCCGATCAGCGCGCCGTACATGTACGGCGCTGGGCGGTAAGTCACGTCCCGTTGAGCCGTACATGTACGGCGCTGGGCGGGAAGGGGTTAAATAATTCCAGCAGTTTTTATGGGAGCCACAACATGGACTTATCCTGAAGGGTGGGCACTAGTTGGCCCTTGTTTTTAGTTTTGTTGCCCCGCGTTTGTCCTCACCCAGATGGCCATGGATTGTTAGGACTCCCCCCATCAAAAAAAAGTTTTTTTATCCAAGTTGCGCATACGTGCGCCTCATCCCTTTTTTCCCCCTTTTCAGGTTATTTGGGGAGCCCCTCGAAAGAGGGTTTTTTAAAGGGAACCTTTGCTGTTATTTTTTTACCCATTTGGATTACAATTTTGCCTATGTGGATTACAAATTGCGACTGAGTTTGGGACTCTGCTCCAGTTCTATGACAAGCGTCAGAAGAAAAGAGACTTAAACATGTCCGTGAGCATACTAGGTAGGTGACATTTAAAATGTTTATATTATACTTATAATAATGTATTTGCACTATTTACCATATATATGTCTCGAATATTCGCTCTGCCTCTGAGGAGTGCACGCCGCGGCCTCTCCTCGTACGTGCCTGCGTATTATGTAATCGCTTAGACAATAGTGCGCTGAGATTCGTAAGCTATTTGTACGCTCATGCGTACGTCTTCTAAGAAGTTGCGTACATTTTGTAAATGAACAATCGTTATTAGTGAGCTAATGTTCGCTAATAGCACATAATAACGTATATTTTGTACGCAAATACAACCAATCTATTCGTCGAATACACGAATTTTAGGAAAAGTTCGGCGAATGTTCGGCGAATAATTTTTTCAATGATTCGCTCATCTCTAATGCCCGTGATGAGAACATAGTCCTGCCACTTTACAAATCACTAGTCAGACCACACATGGAGTACTGTGTACAGTTCTGGGCTCCTGTGAACAAGGCAGACATAGCAGAGCTGGAGAGGGTTCAGAGGAGGGCAACTAAAGTAATAACTGGAATGGATGGACTACAGTACCCAGAAAGATTATCAAAATTAGGGTTATTTAATTTAGAAAAAAAGAGGGTAGATCTAATAACTATGTATAAGTATATCAGGGGTCAGTACAGAGATCTCTCCCATGATCTATTTATCCCCAGGACTGTGACCGTGACGAGGGGACATCCTCTGTGTCTGGAGGAAAGAAGGTTTGTACATAAACATAGAAGAGGATTCTTTACGGTAAGAGCAGTGAGACTATGGAACTCTCTGCCTGAGGAGGTGGTGATGGTAAGTTCACTAAAAGAGTTCAAGAGGGGCCTGGATGTATTTCTGGAGGGTAATAATATTACAGGTTATAGTTACTAGAGATGGGTCGTTGATCCAGGGAGTTATTCTGATGCCTGATTGGAGTCGGGAAGGAATTTTTTTCCCTAAAGTGGGGAAAATTGGCTTCTACCACACAGGGTTTTTTTGCCTTCCTCTGGATCAACTTGTAGGAAAACAGGCCGAACTGGATGGACAGATGTCTTTTATCGGCCTTATAAACTATGTTACTTGCGCGGTGCGCTCCCATTCATTTCTATTAGCGCAGCGGGGAGCTGCGCCTGGTGGTGGATGGCACAGCGCTCCCCACTTTGTTCTTGATATTGGTGCGGGTCCCAGCTGTGGGACCTGCACCTATAAGACAATAGGGGCATATCCTATCGATATGCCCCCATTGTCCGAGATGGAACAACCCCTTTAAGGATCACAGCAGCAACGGTGGATGAGAGGTAGAGATATTTAGTGCTATGCAGATCACACTGTATCCATTTTTACTAAACATACTTTACTTCACTGCTCTTTGGCCTGGATATTTATTTCCCATTTTGGAGTCTTATACATATCAATTTGTGAGTGCACTTTATTAATATAACTGTCTTTTTATGTACTTCATGCCCTGGACGGAGGGGTGCAGCGGCTAAATCCCAATTTGGTGTCTGCTCCAGTGTATTGATTTTGCATTTGTCCTATCCCCCGCTTATTTACATTTGCAATCTGTGTAATGTCTGTTTGCTTCCAGTTGGGTATGTGCCATGACTAACAGTGGGTGTCCACAGCACCGCATATAAAAAGCTGGGGACAAAGCCCACCTAATGCATCTGATTCACCTTTGTCAGGTAAGATATTTGCTATGCTGTAGAGATATATATATATATATATATATATATATATATATATATATATATATATATTGATTGGACAATGACTCTCTTTGCAAACTCCCCCATACACATGTACTCTCAGCTTGGCTGAGCATGCAAGTGTCCTAATTGGGATGAAAGCCACAGCAGCTTATTTGCTGGAGAAAAATGATGTAGAAACCCAACTCAGCTGTTTTCCTCAGTGTATTTTTTGTCTTTCTCATAGGTTTAAGTTACATTCTAGTCATGAAAATCCTGGTTTCATCATTGCTGCTCTTGTTCCTATCAGGTATGGACACTTCTGATCCTTGTAGACTTCATTAATAGGGTGTTCCAGTTGTTTGAAGTTATCCCCTATCCAGGGGTGCACCTAGCCTTTCTGCTGCCTGAGGCAAAATCTAAAACGGCGCACCCCCCCATGTCAATTTCTTAACCTAACCCCTTTACTATAATGAAAGCGCTCATTGCCCATGGCCCTTCCATTGCCCCCCTCTTGCCCCTACCTGGTATTGACCTCACCTGGCCTCATAGGGGATAACTATTACATTGGCGGGGTAGCATTTGGATACGGCTGCGGGGGACACGGTGCCCCCATTCATGTGATCGGTATGGGTCCCAACGGTAGGATCTAATAGGTAACGTGAAACAACCAGAATAACCCTTTATCATTTTTTTGGACCCCACAGTTTGGACAGAAGATTTGTATTGGTGTGCATTTACTGTATATGCACATACACTAATAGTTTGGAACAGGACTTCTTTTGTTAAAACTGCAGGCGCGGTATTATATAGAGGTGGTGGTTGTATAATACAGTATATCATTTTGTAGGTTTTTTTTTTATTACACAGAGGATAGGTCTCAGCAGTAGCATATATAGGTAGTATGTAATGTGTAGGAGTATGTTTTTGTTATACTGTATAATTAATATATTGCAGGTATATCTAATGTATCGGTTACATATCTTATATACCCGTTATACATCTAAAAATCCGTTATATATCTATCATATCCATTATATAGTTAATCATTCATTATATATCAGATTTATCTCATATATATCTAATATATCTATCAGATATCTGTGGGAGTGCTACTTTAATGAGGTCCGTCAGGGGTTCTGTCATGGTCATTAAAAAAAAATAGTGCTGCTTGCTGATTTTTTCCAGCAAATTATAGAAATTCTGCATCAGAGGCTCTTAACCTAGCTTTCAAAGCAGATGTGTGTTCTCCTAAAGACCACCCTTTTGAGAAGACCACCCCCTTATCCAGACCATATTTCCTGTGATATACATGTATATTATAGATACTGGCCCTATTCCTTGAGAAGACCTAAAAATCATTTTTTAAAAGCAATTTTAGGTTTTCATCTTGGAGGTTTTATATATCTGCATAAAATCTATTCATTTACATTCTAAAAAAAAATCCCAAAAAAGGCTGGATATAGGGGGGGGGGAATCTTTTTCAATCAGTTTTTCTTAAACCTGCATTGTTGTAATTTGTGACACATTATCCATATGTTGCATGTTGTTTAGGGGTTTACACCAGACATCTGGAATAAATACACTAATAAATCTCCTGCTTCTTTTCAAAGTATATTATAAAAGTGTCTGTCTGTAGCCACCACTAGGGGGAGCTCAGTGCTTAGGAATGTATACAGTTACTATTAAAATAAATAAAAGTTATAGTAATGCAGTGAATCTATGTCGGGAACAGGAAAAGCAGTTCAGTGCCCGGCTCTACCTCCCCTCTGGACCCCATAGCTTTTAGTTGTCACTTGATTTGCCTCTATAGTAGATACATCACTGAAAAATTTGGCTCATTTTATTGACTATGGACAAAGTCAATAGTGACCACAACATCTGAGTCCTACCAGACTGGGTTCTGGGATATTAAGAATATCTCTGTACTGTGTTCCATTCAGTATACCCTCAACCCTGTCACCACTTTCACTGTAGGGATGATATTGGGCGGTGCCTGGTTTCCTTCAAACATGTGCAGCAAGCCCCTGAGGAGCCTGTGTAGACAATAGGAGTGGTAGTGGACCCGTTGAAGTGTTGTGTTACGGTGTACAAAGGCACCTAGCCTTTCTGCTGTATGAGGCGAAACTAAAACCACGCTCCTCCTCCCATGCCAATTTCTTAACCCAACTCCTTTGCGCAATGAAAGCTTTTATTGCCCATAACCCTTCAGCTGCCCCCCTCTTGCCTCTACCTGGTTCTGTCTGAGGCGATCGCCTCACCTGGCCTCATTGGTGGTGCACCCCAGGGTGTACTCCCTGAGGCCGAACCAGGGCATCGGTGCAATGAAATGATAGCACTGAAGAATGAGGCTAGAGTTAAACATAGCAAGTTTTACTAAGTGCAAACTAGAACTTAAAAAACAGGCTTCAAGTGCAATTCTTCTCTGGCACCAGCACAGATATGGAGGCAGGTTGGTTGATGGTAATTCAGCAATTAGGCAATACTGGCCTAGTGGTTGTTTGGTGATGAGTGGCTTGGCTGTAATCCCTCACCTTACAGCAGTGTCTGTAGATGTAGATTTAGCAGTTCATGCTGCCATCTGGAATTTCAAGGTTTAAGTTGAGGACAATTGAAGTATTTCTTCATCCCTATGAGACTGGCATTGAGTCTCCCAATAGGAATACAGAGAGAGACTGGCTTCCTGTCCACACATATGAAGCTGTGTTATTTGGTAAGTCAGGGTGCTGGTCACATGACACAGCTGAAGATCAGATTGATGGGTTCTGTACACATGGAAATTAAAACGGTTTGAAGCTATTGCATGGTGTTGATTTAATATGATTCAGATGAATTACTACATATCGGCCAACACCCAGTTGTCAATTTCTTACATTTCTAAGAGGAATAACAGAGGAACAGCACATCAAAGAGTTTTACAGAATTGTTATTTCATGGAATAGAAGCAAAACACGTCATAATAGCTGACCGGTCCTTTTTTAGGAGCAGACTGCTTGTTATTGGTGCTGTAAATGTAATATTTACTGGGCTTGCACTGACGAATATTAGTAGCATGGTTCTGAAGTCTTAAACTCAGATAAACTCAGATAACGAATTTGTAATTCAATATTTTTTATCATGTAGGAACATATAGTGCTGCCATTCAGACACTGGAGGAAAAAGAACCTCCGGCAAAACCTACAATAAGGGAGTCCGTAAAAAGTTTAATCCATAATGTAATGGTGTGGGGTGCCGAACTGGTAGCAAACTGGGAATTACCGGAGGCTGACAGACGGTAAGATCATTGAGCAATATTTTCATATACAATTCTGATAGCAAGGCTTATAGGACTAGGACTTGGGGGAGCAGGATGAGCAGGGTGGCCCTGGAAAAAAAAATGAAAGTGGCCCCAAGGTTGTTAATGGGTCCAAATTGCCAAGAGATGGGGCTAACACAAGTAGGTAGGGTCATCCCAATATGCTGCCCCAGCAGAACCAAATAGCACAGTGCAGCACAACATACTGCTCCAACAGAACCAAATACCACAGTGCAGCACAATATACTGCCCCAGCAAAACCAAATACTACAGTGCAACATAATATACCGCCTCAGCAGAAGCAAATACCACAGTGCAGCACAATATACTGCCTCAGCAGAACCAAATAGCACAGTACAGCACAATCTAGTGCCCCAACAGAGCCAAATACCACAGTGCAGCACAATAGACTGCCTCAGCAGAACCAAATACCACAGTGCAGCACAAAATACTGCCCCGGCAGAACCAAATACCACAGTGCAGCACAATGTACTGCATCAGCAGAACCAAGTAGCACAGTGCAGCACATTCTACTGCCCCAACAGAACCAAATACCACAGTGCAGCACAACATACTGCCCCAGCAGAACCAAATACCACAGTGCAGCACAAAATACTGCCCCAGAAGAACCAAATACTACAGTGCAGCATAATATACCGCCTCAGCAGAAGCAAATACCACAGTGCAGCACAATATACTGCCCCAGCAGAACCAAATACCACAGTGCAGCACAAAATACTGCCCCAGCAGAACCAAATACTACAGTGCAGCATAATATACCGCCTCAGCAGAAGCAAATACCACAGTGCAGCACAATATACTGCCCCAGCAGAACAAAATACCACAGTGCAGCACAATATACTGCCTCAGCAGAGCCAAATACCACAGTGCAGCACAATATACTGCCTCAGCAGAGCCAAATACCACAGTGCAGCACAATATATTGCCTCAGCAGAGCCAAATACCACAGTGCAGCACAATATACTGCCTCAGCAGAGCCAAATACCACAGTGCAGAACAAAATACTGCCCCAGCAGAAGCAAATACCACAGTGCTGCACAATATACTGCCTCAACAGATCCAAATACCACAGTGCAGCACAATATACTGCCTCAACAGAACCAAATAGCACAGTACAGCACAATCTAGTGTCCCAACAGAACCAAATACCACACTGCAGCACATTATACCGCCTCAGCAGAAGCAAATACCACAGTGCAGCACAACATAATGCCTCACCAGAACCAAATACCACAATAAAGCACAAAATACTACTGCCCCAGCAGAACCAAATACCACAGTGCAGCACAATATACTGCCTCAGCAGAACCAAATACCACAGTGCAGCACAATATACTGCCTCAGCAGAACCAAATACCACAGTGCAGCACAATATATGCCTCAGCAGAACCAAATACCACAGTGCAGCACAATATACTGCCTCACCAGAACCAAATACCACAGTGCAGCATAATATACCACCTCAGTAGAAGCAAAGCAAATACCACAGTGCAGCACAATATACTGCCTCACCAGAACCAAATACCACAGTGCAGCATAATATACTGCCCCACCAGAACCAAATACCACAGTGCAGCACAATATACTGCCCCAGCAGAACCAAATACCACAGTGCAGCACAATATACTGCCTCAGCAGAACCAAATACCACAGTGCAGCACAATATACTGCCTCAGCAGAACCAAATACCACAGTGCAGCACAATATATGCCTCAGCAGAACCAAATACCACAGTGCAGCACAATATACTGCCTCACCAGAACCAAATACCACAGTGCAGCATAATATACCACCTCAGTAGAAGCAAATACCACAGTGCAGCACAATATACTGCCTCACCAGAACCAAATACCACAGTGCAGCATAATATACTGCCCCACCAGAACCAAATACCACAGTGCAGCACAATATACCACCTCAGCAGAAGCAAATACCACAGTGCAGCACAATATACTACCCCAGCAGAACCAAATACCACAGTGCAGCACAATGTACTGCCTCAACAGAACCAAATAGCACAGTACAGCACAATCTACTGCCTCAGCAGAACCAAATACCACAGTGCAGCACAATATACTGCCTTAGCAGAACCAAATACCACAGTGCAGTACAATATACGCCTCAGCAGAACCCAATACCACAGTGCAGCACAATATACTGCCTCACCAGAACCAAATACCACAGTGCAGCACAATATACTGCCCCACCAGAACCAAATACCACAGTGCAGCACAATATACGCCTCAGTAGGAAAAAAAATACCTAACTCTGGGCACAGATGGTCCGTTTCACAGCAAATTCCCCTGTGCATGTACCTTTTTAAGGCATATAGATGGGGTCCCCCATCCCTGGCCTCACATTATAAACCAGAACAGCACGCTGCTTTATCACAGTGGCCCCTGTTCCATTGGGAGTGCCCAATACAGGCATTATTATATAGTCGACCATTGTCTAAAGTGTCCACTGGCAATCATTGATCTCCAAGATCTAGTGAGGCTGTGGAGTCCCTTTTAACGTATGTACAAAATCAGAATGATAATTTTCTGCTGCTTAAGCCTGGGCTTAACCATGTCTCTTCTTAATAGAAACGCTTACAATAATTTGACATTCACTAATCTTATTTTTCTTTTTCTCACATTCTCGTCCAGGGCTGCATGTGAGAAGAGAGCAGAAATCATAAAGGGAAATTATTATCACTTGGCTTATGGCGTTCTTGAGTACACCTTGGATATCTATAAGGAAGTACATAAGGAAATCAGTACCACCTACCCAGTCTACACTACTAAAGTGCTCCCTGTTTTTGCAGCATTAGTCGCTCCTGTCTACGAGGGCGCACGTGCTGTTGTGGAGGAAATCCAGCCTTCTCTTAAGAAGTTTCAGGATGAAGTCAAAGTACATCAGAGCGCCTTCTGGGAAGAAATTCGTCCCATTATACTGAAAAAAGCACAGCCAATTATAGATAACATCGATGCACAACTAAAGCCATTAATTGAAGATATCCGCAAAGAGGTAGCAAATGCAGAGAGCAAAGAAGATGGTAAACCTGTAAAAGAACCAGAGGGTCTGGCAGAAAGTGTAAAGCTTTCAGAGTTCTTACAAAAAGTGTTAGTGTTCGAGAAGGAAGTTTTGGAGAAGATACATTCTGAGCTTTTCAGTGCCAAAGCTTAGAGATACCTTCATGCTGCAAAGACAAAGAGAGAATAGGTCCTGTCATAAGTGATCAAGCAAAGAACCTACATTACATGGAAATCTGAAATAAAAATAATTTTACTAAAGAACTTGTTATCCTGTCTTACATTTATCATGTCAAGAGAAGAAATTGGTGCCTCTGGCAGATGTCTCCTTCTGTATTCATAGGCCCAGATTTACTAATCCTATAGATGGCATAAGCTTAGACCAGCGGTCTAGATCTGCACCGGACTTATCACAAGGGCTCAGGCTGGCAGATAGATTTGGTGCAGGGATAGACACTTTCCACTGGCTTAAGGCAGCCACAGAGTAAATGGTGGAGCAGGAAGCTAAGGATTCAGAGACTGCAAAAAGTGAACATTTAAAGACATGCATCAGGCTTCCTGGGACAACACCCAAAATAAGGGGTGATCTTGGTAGATATGGGAGGTAGGGAGGAGGGCAGGGGCGTAACTACCATAGCGGCAGACCATGCAACTGCTATGGGGACCAGGGCAAGAGGAGGCCCAGTCTTAGTTGGGATTATCTCCTCTTCTACTGGAGGTGAAAACTTGGTCAGGACTCTACCCTCTAAAGCAGGGATGGCTAACCTGCGGATCTCCATCTGTGTCAAAGCTACAACTCTCAGCATGCCCACGCTGCCTACAGCTATCAGTCTACAGCTAGGCATGGTGGCAATTGTAGTTTTACAACAGCTGGAGAGCCAAAAGTTGGCCATCCCTGCTCTAAAGGAACAACTTTTAGCAAATGAGGCAGTGGAAAAATGGCCCAAGGGTCACTGAAAGGGGTTTAGGCGGAAACCCTTCTGTCCTGTGTGGGGGGCCAGGTTTAATCCTTGTTATGGGGTACTTACTTCTCTATGTACGCCACTGGAGGAGGGTATATTTCAGCTATCACCCATTCTAATATCTCCCTATGTTCCGTAAATCATCACATACGTTATAGACTCCCTACAAGGTGTCCCTTAGCCAGCTTACACTTTGTTAGCCCCATAAGAAGATTCTGTATAGTATATTGCAACTCTCACCCACTTTTATATCCCTCTATGGATCTCCAGAAGGATGTCTCTCATCACCCTTTGGAGTCCCTGGGAGGTGAACTCCACATCCATATGCTGTAGTCAGCAGAAAGGTTTCACTTGGCCCCTGTACCCAGTCTATTACCTAGTGCAGCCAGTGTACCATCTCTAGTACTCTGAAGACATGTCTTCCAGGAGCCCTCTGCCATTATCAACATCTCCATAACGTGAGGCACACACAATAGACAAGCAATAGACAAGTCCATCAGCACAGAGTGGCGCAGTTGAAGACGAAGATACAGTTGTGGATACAGATGAGGACATATCAGGTCATGTCTCTGGCTGCCCTGCAAAGTGGGACAGTGCCAGAAATCCGGACTCGTTGGATCTAAGTAAATCAAAGATGTCTAATCACCCATAACATCTGTGACCATCAGCAGTTTTTTTAAGCAGCATAGATGGTTCAAACACAAGGTATTGCACTTGTCCCAATTGCCCTTATCATTTTATAAACAGAGAAGGTCATTCGGGAAAATATAACAGGTACACTATCTAACACAGGGTGTGCAATGTTCAGGCAAACATTCAAGCTGTGGAGGAGGGCCTGTCTCCTCATTGCACAGATAGTTACGTAAATTGAAAAAAAAAAGATGCAGGTCCATCAAGGTCAACCTTTCTCCAATCAATTATACAACATTATTGTTATATTATAACCATCAGGGCACTAGAAGTACTGCAGTCAATAGCTCCGGAGCTACTGGGCACCCTGGTAGCCTCATTTAACCCAGTTGTGTCGTCTGGTAAGGTTGAACATGATGCGTTTTTAGTAATATGCAAATCAGCCGGTTTGGGCACCAAGGGTCTGGCCAGAGCACTTGGAACACCGCTCTTGTAACACCAGTCTGAGCTAGGCACTCCCCCATCTCCCTTGATTGACAGGGATGGAAAATGAAGTAAGGGGAGTTCCCAAAGCAGAAGGGTGTTATAAAAGGATTCTTAAAGGGCTGCAGCCAGCCCCTTGGTGCTTGAACCATCTCATATGCATATAACTAAAAATGCTGATATCTTGTCAATGGTTTTACCTACAGACATGAAAAAGGTATCTTTTTAATTACGATGATCAACCCCCCCAGACAGTATGCCTCGTTTAATAGAGTTCATCATACTGACTAACTCATTCCCTTTAATGAAGTCTATGTGCTGGGCCCTCTCCCAGTACATAGACTTTTACTAAATAAATTATTGTAATGGGCTTTATTTTGATTTGAACCTCAGACCTTCTGTATGGTAGACAGAAGAGTTACCATAACAGACCTTTCCTGTTGGAAGGGCTGAAATTTCTGTGCTTAAAAATTTTCTGCACAGGCATAATTAAATAAATAGTATATTAATAAAAGGAAATTGAAAAATTGCACCATTTACCAGTTAACATAAATAATTTGTTCACTATATTGTACGGCTTCTCATAATTACAGGGATACGAAATACTGTTTTGTGATATTTCCTTTAATAGTAATAACTTTGCAGAAATATACCATAACTTTTACCATAAATTTGCCATAACTTTTGCTTTAAGTATATTTTTACAGGTCTTTGTGGGATATGAACCTTTAACTTTCAATACAGTAGACCACAGCCTTACCCATTTCTCTATAGAAAAGCTCTACTGTAAAACAAAAAGTTTTTATTCATTGTATTTATATATACAGTACAGACCAAAAGTTTGGACACACCTTCTCATTCAAAGAGTTTTCTGTATTTTCATGACTATGAAAATTGTAGATTCACACTGAAGGCATCAAAACTATGAATTAACACATGTGGAATTATATACTTAACAAAAAATTGTGAAACAACTGAAAATATGTCTTATATTCTAGGTTCTTCAAAGTAGCCACCTTATGCTTTGATTACTGCTTTGCACACTCTTGGCATTCTCTTGATGAGCTTCAAGAGGTAGTCACCTGAAATGGTATTCCAACTTGAAGGAGTTCCCAGAGATGCTTAGCACTTGTTGGCCCTTTTGCCTTCACTCTGCGGTCCAGCTCACCCCAAACCATCTCGATTGGGTTCAGGTCTGGTGACTGTGGAGGCCAGGTCATCCGGCGTAGCACCCCATCACTCTCCTTCTTGGTCAAATAGCCCTTACACAGCCTGGAGGTGTGTTTGGGGTCATTGTCCTGTTGATAGATAAATAAATGATGGTCCAACTAAACGCAAACCGGATGGAATAGCATGCCGCTGCAAGATGCTGTGGTAGCCATGCTGGTTCAGTATGCCTTCAATTTTGAATAAATCCCCAACAGTGTCACCAGCAAGGCACCCCCAACCCATCACACCTCCTCCTCCATGCTTCATGGTGGGAACCAGGCATGTAGAGTCCATCCGTTCACCTTTTCTGCGTCGCACAAAGACACGGTGGTTGGAACCAAAGATCTCAAATTTGGACTCATCAGACCAAAGCAAAGATTTCCACTGGTCTAAGTGGTTTCCTATCAGCTATTTTACCATGAAGGCCTGCTGCACACAGTCTCCTCTTAACAGTTGTTGTAGAGATGTGTCTGCTGATAGAACTCTGTGTGGCATTGACCTGCTCTCTAATCTGAGCTGCTGTTAACTTGCGATTTCTGAGGCTGGTGACTCGGATGAACTTTTCCTCCGCAGCAGAGGTGACTCTTGGTCTTCCTTTCCTGGGGCGGTCCTCATGTGAGCCAGTTTCTTTGTAGCGCTTGATGGTTTTTGCAACTGCACTTGGGGACACTTTCAAGGGTTTTCTTAATTTTTCAGTCTGACTGACCTTCATTTCTTAAAGTAATGATGGCCACTCGTTTTTCTTTACTTAGCTGCTTTTTTCTTGCCATAATACAAATTTTAACAGTCTATTCAGCTGTGTATCCACCTGACTTCTGCCCAACACAACTCATGGTCCCAACCCCATTTATAAGGCAAGAAATCCCACTTATTAAACCTGACAGGGCACACCTGTGAAGTGAAAACCATTTCAGGTGACTACCTCTTGAAGCTCATCAAGAGAATGCCAAGACTGTGCAAAGCAGTAATCAAAGCAAAAGGTGGCTACTTTGAAGAACCTAGAATATAAGACATATTTTCAGTTGTTTCACACTTTTTTGTTAAGTATATAATTCCACGTGTTAATTCATAGTTTTGATGCCTTCAGTGTGAATCTACAATTTTCATAGTCATGAAAATACAGAAAACTCTTTGAATGAGAAGATGTGTCCAAACTTTTGGTCTGTAATGTATATATATATATATTATATATATATATATATACACAAAAAGAGCAGACCAGATAAAAACAATTTTCCCAGATCTTCTCTTGCTATGTTACCGACAACCTTCAAATCTGAGAAATATTCTGATTAGTTCTTTGCCACGTACCACACAAACAGGAACTTGTTTACCTGTAGTATAAGAAGACGCAAAACCTGTTCCTATATAATGACAAAAGACAAGATCTAGATCCCCAGCACACAGCAGGTCTATTAGATCCAATGTTATGTACCTGGTTATCTGCAATAAATGTCCTTTTTGGGGGTCTCTAATAGGACAAAAACTTAAAGCAAGGATGTGGTCCCACCACCACACAATTAAAGAGAAAAAGGTGTGGCTAAGTATTTTTGTAGCCAAGGACATAATGAAAGACACATGAAAGTAGTAATTAAAGGGTAATTTCAAATCTCATAGCGCCACAAGAACTTGGAAATACATATTTATAACACTGCTTGACACATTGAATGCTGGACTGAATTTGTCTCAGGGATCTAAAGATTCTTTAGTGGGGGCACCAAGTATCTGAGATAACATCATTCCATTCATCACACTGTGTCTCCGCTCTTTTTGTATATACAGTATCTCACAAAACAGAGTACATCCCTCACATTTTTGTAAATATTTTATATCTTTTCATGGGACACAAGATATGACACTCATATGTGCCCTAAAATAACTCAACACACAGGCATTTAGGTCTAAACTGCTGGCAACAAAAGTGAGTACACCCCTAGGGGAAAATTTGTGCCGAAAATAAAATTGGGCCTAATACAAATCTTTGTAGTACCCTATTGCTGACTTTAGCACATCTTTAGTATGTACAATGTACGACTCTTTGTATTCTGTCCCATAACTAATTCTTTATTCAAGTGTGTATACTCTACCTTAGTCCATTCATTTGTAGCTTCAGCACAAAGCTGTTGTGTGGCACTATATATATCACACCCACATGATCAAAATCCAGATTTGCACTCACCTCCTTATAGAAACCGAGCATGTTGTTGGACAAAGAAATAAAACAAAGAACAAACAGCAGGTGGTGCTATACAGATACATTTTATTGAATAACTCAGTGGCTATACCAAATATTTAATTATATGCAATTACAAAATTATTCAGATCCAGGTGCTGGTTTGAAAACTGGAGAATATTTTTTGGCTCCTTAAGTGGGCTGAGAATCAAAGATAATTCAATCGTTTGTGTGCACATAGAAATTACCGTTTACTGGCACCAGATTGTGCTGTGTAGACACTATCTGCTGCCGGCAAAAAAGTCTGTATGGTGATCAGCAATAGCATTAGTGATCGCTCCTCCATATACTGTGGAGGAGATTGGAAACACTGTAAAATTATGAAAACCATCATTGTGTTCAGCGGTGCAATGGTACACTACTAGTGATGAGCGAACCTGCTCGTAACGAGCGGTTCAATGCTCGTATCCTCTGCGCTCCCCTGCCCGCAGCCATCCGGATCCGTCCTCACCCGACTGTAAGTCAATGGGGACGGATCCGTTTGGTGTCACACACTAGTCACATACCAGTGTGTGACACCAAACGGATCCGTTTGGTGTCACACAGTATTGAACCGCTCGTTACGAGCAGGTTCGCTCATCACTATACACTACATATTTGGACCTATGTTTGTTTATTCTATTGCGTGGGGGGGGGAAATATTGCATCCAATGTGCTGCAAATTGCATTGGCATAGAAGAATATACCGTATTTTTCGCTTTATAAGACACACTTTCTTCCCCCCAAAAGTAGGGGGAAAATTGCCGTGTGTCTTATAAAGCAAATACTAGTAAGCGCTTCCATTATGGAAGTGCTCACTAGTATGTAATAGGTGCCAGGAGTGGGGAAACATACTCACCCTCCTGTGCTGCAGCTCCGCTCCGGGTCGGCGTTCCTCTGTCTTCTTTTGCCGGCGCTGCACTGTCCTGACCGTGTACAGTATCAGGATGTAGTGCGCGCACTATGAGGCAAGAGAAGACAGATGAGCGCTGGACCCGGAGCGGAGCCATGGCACAGGAGAGGTGAGAGTTTTTTATTTCATCCTTATGGGGCTGATCTGAGGTCTGATGAGGGCACAGTAGGCTGATCTGAGGTCTAATGAGGGCACAGTGGGCTGATCTGAGGTCTAATGAGGGCACAGTGGGCTGATCTGAGGTCTAATGGGGGCACAATGGACTAATATGGGGGCACAGTGGGCTGATCTGAGGTCTGATGGGGGCACAGTGGGCTATCTGAGGTCTGATGGGAGCAAACTGGGCTGATATGGGGGCACAGTGGGCTGATCTGAGGTCTGATGGGAGCAGAGTGGGCTGATATGGGGGCACAGTGGGCTCATATGGAGGATGATGAGCTGATCTGAAGTCTTATGGGGGCACAGTGGGCTGATCTGAGGTCTCATGGGGGCAGAGTGGGCTGATATGGGGTCTGATGGGCTGATGGGGGTCTGACGGAATTCTGACTTGGGGGCTGATATGGGGGTCTGATGTGATGTCCTGAAATTTATGGGAGGTCTGATGAAAAATATTTGTATATTATTACTCTAAAATCTGGGGTGCGTCTTATAAAGCGAAAAATATGGTATATTAAATATTCTATATAGTTCAAAAAATATATATCCAACTATTTCTTAGGCACTGTAAGTGTGAAAGTTTTTTTTCTCATGCGCAAAATTCAAACTTCACATGCAATATGAAAGTTAAACGAGTTATCCCAAGAAAAATATTCTCGTTTTCAAACCAATTCCTGGATCTGAAATACTTTTGGAATTGCATGTAATTAAAAATTTCGTATGGGCACTGAGTTATTCACTGAAATCCATCTGTATAGCGCCACCTGCTGTTTGTTTTTTCTAATTTCACTGTGGATGCACATGCTCAGTTCCATCTTTCAACTGTCACCAGCTGCAGTAGAAAGGACATGCCCCCCTTCCTTCCTTGAGAAAGCACATGGCCCCTAAAATGCCAGCTTGAAATAAATCTAGCAGAGCAATTGCAGCAGTGAATGTGGAGATCTCTGGATTCATGTGAAGTACAGGGCTGGGTCTAAGTTTGTTAGAGATTGTCATGTACTATGCAAATATCGGATTTTCATTTTTACTGTAATCTTGGGATAACCCCTTCTTGATAATCTTCCTGATAATCCAGTCAGGGAGATGTAGTGATTAACTTTTATTTATATAAGAAAGGGTTAATATATGTACTATGAGTGGATTGATTTTTACAGAAACTATGTCTATTTTGCTATTTCATCTTTGAAACACTGAAATTTGGAACCGGTATTCCTGACCTTATCAATGTCCTCTATTAACATTGGACTGTTTGGTCTGTACACAGGATCCAAGGTTTGCTGATGTATCTATTAACATATCTTACACAATCTGTTCTTTTTGCTGGACAGGTAATGCCCAAATAATTTCCAGGAAATTGTAGTTATTTCACATACACAATTATATTACCATACAAAACAGCCAGATACAGCAGGACAGTCATCACATCCATTAACCCCCTTCAGGGCCCTGCCACTTTTCACCTTAAGGACCAGGCCATTTTTTGAAAATTTGACATGTGTCATTTCATGTGGTAATAACTTTTGAACGCTTTTACTTATCCAAGCCATTCTGAGACTGTTTTCTCGGGACACATTGTACTTCATGATTGTACAATTTCAGTCAATATTTTTCATTTTTATTTAAAAAATACCAAATTTACAAAAACAAAAAAAACTGGAAAAGTTCGCAACTTTCCAAATTTCAATTTCTCTGCTTTTAAAACAGATAGTGATACCTCATATAATAGCTGTTACTTTACATTCCCCATATGTCTACTTTATGTTTGGATCATTTTGTGAATGCCCTTTTATTTTTCAGGAAGTTAGAATGCGTGAATGCATAGCACCCGCACTGAATCCTGACCCATTCATTTCAATGGGTCTGTGTGCATGAGCGTTTTTTTTCACATATCACTTCTGCGTTGCATGAAAAACGCAGCATGTTCTACATGCGTTTTTCACGCAGCCCTGGCCCCATAGAAGTGAATGGGGCTTCAGTGAAAAACGCATTGCGCATTACTATCAAAATATTTTTAAAAAGTTAGCCCATACAATGAATAGCTTAACAGAAAAAAAAATAAAAATGGCCAATTCAATTGTTTTATGTCCCAATAAAATTAAATAAAAAGTGATTACAAAAAAGTCATACATACTCCAAAAACTACAAATCGTACCACAAAAAATGAGCCCCCACTAATCTCTGTAGACATAACTGTAAAAAAAATTATGGGGGTCAGAATATGGCGATGAAAGGAAAAAAATAATATTTTTTATAGTTTTTATTTTTATTTTCAGTATTAAAATGCATGAAAAACTATATCTGTGGTACCACTGGATTTGTACTGACCTGGAGAATAAAAAGTCAGTTTTACCGCATAGGAAATACCGTAAAAAAAAAATAAAAATTGTAAAACTGTGGGGAATCGCATTTTCTTTTCCCAATGCCACCCTATTTGGAATTTTTTTTTCCTGATTCCCACAAAATCCTATGTAATATTAAATGGTGACATTAGAAAGTACAACTTATCCCGCAATAAACAAGCCCTCATACGGATACGTAAGCAGAAAAATAAAAAAGTTAGGGCTCTGGTAATGCAGGGAGCAAACGGTGAAAATGCAAAAACGGAAAATTGACATTTTGAGTACTGACGGTCTGGGATTGCTGCAGTGAGCGGGCTTATAGAGGTCCTGAGTGGGGGTTCTGTTAGGGTTGCCATCTTTGCCCACACAAAGTTTAGACAAGTTAAAAAGGTTGGCATTGTTTGGGGCGTGGTTTAACACAGGTGTTACTTGATCATATCTACATTAAAGGCAAAACCCTTAACCACTGAGCTATAGAGGTCAATGTTAAACTACTGCAGATATATTATGGCTAAAAACCTCAGTAGTAGTTTCCCATGTATTATGTATTCATACATATCAGAAGTATCATTTTATATATATTTTGCATTAATTCCAAATGGTTTTGTGCCATTCATTTTTTGTGAATACAAAAAAAATTATGAAATGATACGTCTCACAATCAAGGCAGAAGGTGAGACTTACCACCACTCCACTTCCTTTTATATCCTTAAGCTACACCTCTTAATCTATTAAAGTGCCCTTTAAAAAAAACTGCAAAGTCATTGTAATTCCTTGCAATCTTTGTCCCTTTCTCTAGTTGCTTTATTGACTGCTGTACATGGGAAACAACTATGAAGTTTCTCTGCAACAGGTTAACATTGAGCTTTATAGCTCAGTGGTTAAGGCTTTTTTCTGTAATGTAGATGGTTGGAAGTTCCAATCCCAGCAGAAACACTTCAAAAATAGAGGCTAAATAAAACTTAAATACACAGGGTGTCACCAAGAAAACTGATAATGCTTGGGGATAGCCCCTTCATCTTCATAGCATTGACTCCATATATGGAGTTAGAGCAAGAACTCCCAGAAGCACTGACTCCATATATGGATATAGACCAGGGACTTCCAAGCCATATATGGAGTGTGGATCCTTAGACCATGGGGGCCCTGACCAATTGCCCAGTTCGCCAGCCCTAGCTGAAGGAGGTACAGGGCCCCCAATCTCATGATCTCCTGTGGATAGGAGATAACTGCTAAAAACCAGAATACTCCTTTGAAGGGGTTGTCCAGCATTTTTGTACCCCTGCCTGGAATTCAGCTCCCCACAGCTCCATTCTTTCGCTTGGGCTCCCTACCTATTGTTACTGGTCTTCCACGGACGGGATCATGTGCGCTGCTGCAGGCAATGATATGTCCCCAAGAAGCATGTGTCATTGACTGGAAGACCAGTGCGTCGATAGGCTTAAAAAGTCACAAAACTATGGAGCATGCATGCTGTGTACTATATTTTGCAGATTTTTTATGCCACAGTAATGGTGTAAAGAGCTTTGCAAATGTCCCTCAATATGTTGGCCATCTATCTGCCATATTTAATATATATCTTATCATTAATATTTTATGATGTTACTGAGTGACACAAATGTCATGAAACTGGAACTAAGAGCTGATAAGTGATAGTAGCCAACTATATTGGTATTTTCGAAACAATGACCACATAACATCTGACTTTAAATAAAGCTGCATTTTTCTCATGTTCCATTTTATGTGCAACATGACATATCACAAAACACAAACAAAAATCATGTTCTACCAATGCATTTTATTTCGGGACCGATGTGAAAGGTGACAGGGACATGGTCTTGGGGAGGAGGCATTCAGTATATATCGTGTAGACAATGCATTAAAGTTCACAATGTTTTAGATTAATATCAAACACTGTAAAGTTAGCTCCTTGTTAATGTATCCTCCTCTAATGAACATTATGGAAGTTGTCAAGCATTCATGAAATTGTGCTTGGAGAGCCATGTCATCACACAGTCATTACATGGGAACATTTTAAGAACTTTGGGCAAGTCTGGCCCTCAAAGTTTCCCAAAGTTTGGTGATTTTGGCTTTGGCTTCCTCTGCATGGGGCAACAGACGTTCTTTGAGATTCTCAGCCAGAGGTTCAAGCTTCTCCTTCAGGGCTTCAATATGTTGAGAGATTTGAGCCTTGTATTCCTCTGTCTTGGGACCAGCATTGGCTTTGATGTCTTCCAGTTTCTCTGTGATCTTCTGTTTCAGCTCATCAGTGTATGGAGCCAAGTTGGCCCGAAGGGAGTCAACCTCACCACGCAGCTTCTCTCTGAAATCTTCAGCCACTGGTTGCAGTTTCTTGTAGAAGGCTTCTAGGTTGCTTCTGGTTTGTCTCTTCAGTTCTTCTCCCAAAGGTGCAACTCTCTCATTGAAAGCTTTTACTTGCCCAGCCCAATTTTTGTGGAAGTTGTCAACGATGGGACGGATCTTTTCTCTGAGAAGAGGGATGTCCTTTGACAGTTCTGAAGCAACTTGCTCTCTGACTTTTTCTACATATGGATGCAGCTGTTTCTTCAGGGCGAGTGCATTAGTACTGAGGGTGTCAAACTTCTCTGTGATCTTCAAACTGAAGGAACAAAAAAGATCTAAAATGAGTTTGATTAGATGCGGTTAACCACAAGATAAAAGAACCATGTGTAATCCTCGAGATGTGTGTCAAAGTGAAAAGTACATACACATGGGTGTGATGTTCATAGACACATTTTTGATAGGTTACATCACCAGTGCCTATAAGAACCATCTAAAACATTAGCGCCTTCAGGAGGTGTCCTTCAATTAAATGAAAACGTCCCCAAGGAACTACTTACTCAAGCTGTTTTGCAACATCTGAAGACTCTGCCTGTGACACAGCTTCTCTTCCGATATCTCGCACTTTAGATAGGTAGTTTTCAATCACTTCCCGATAATGCTGTAGAGGGCTTTGGGGTTCTTCATGTTGCCAAGGGAAACGAGCCTGTGCTCCTGTTGAAATAAAATACAGTTGTGTCATATAGTGAAGTCGACATGAGTATTCATGGATATAAAAATAAAGTAATACCCTTAAAAATGAAACAGCACCACACATCTGTGAGTTGCAGCTCAGCTTCACCAAAGTGACTGGGGATGAGCTCTCATAGTGCAAAAAACATTTTTAAAAATCTGCAGATGTGTTGTGCTGTTTTTGGAACAACACATGCATACTTTTGAAATTTGTTACAACTTAACAAAAATGACAGTCAATAATAAATGTCATGGATATCATGGACTGAACTTAGAAATAAAAGAACTTTTGTTACAGCCACGTACCTGTGAGGAACAGGACTGCTAGGGCTACCACAAAACCTCTCATAGCTGCAGCTTCTCCTCACCAACCTATAACATAAAAACATATTTGTAAGGAACATGTCACATTCCAGGTCATGGCTTTCCGATTGTCTTCACTTAGATGTGAGTTACTTTATCAGGTAGCACATGGAGAACATTTACAGAATAACTAAACTGCTTTTTAGTCATTTTTCTACTGGGTTTCCAAGAACAAAGGGCTGAAAATGCCCGAAATATAAGTGTTGGGACTTAGTTGTGGCCACTTAGGAATGTACTCGTAATAAGTCATACATAATTACCTACTATACATTAATTCCAAATATTTTCTACAAGATCTATAGCTTCCACATAATGAATTCCAGAGAAGATGTAAGACCCTAGAATTGAGTCAAATCTCTATAGGCTATGGAGACATTGTTTCCAAGATGTAGATTAACTCAAACCTATAATATAGCCACAATGCTAGAAATCTTAATCTTTATAAAATATCTAATAACAAAAGTAGCAATAAGTGTATATAAAGACATAAATTATATGATATCAAGAATAGCAATGAATAACACAATAAAGTCCCCAAAGCTAGATACAATAAAGATGTAGGGCGTAGAATATAGTCACAAAATCCACATTAAGGTGAATTTCATGTATGTATTTGCAGTTCCCTCGTTCAATATAGTCCAAGTGAATTATAATAATGCCCGCTCTATGTGTACAATCGGAGAGTAATAGTGATGCACAAATGATTCCTCCGGCTCTGCTCCATCCTGTTCTGAATGGGAGTCATGTCCAGATAGGGTTGTGTGAGCTCTTACCTTCTCTTCACTGGTCAGTTGCTCATGGGATGTATGCTGGGCAATGTTCCAGCTTTATACTCTCCTGTACACGCACAGCCTGAGGTTTATCATTAGGAGATAAGCTGTATCTGCAGTTTAACATATGGAACTTAGAGAGTAAAGGTCAAGATGATGTGCTAGGAAAACATAAGGATTTGCTCAGTCACTCCCTCCTGATATGTTAAACATATGTCCAGATTATTAGATAAGGCAGGTGTCCTGTTATCACTCAGTCTTTGAAAATGGTAATGCATGCCACCATCATCTCCCACCTAGACTACTGCAACTTCCTCTTCTGTGACCTCCCGTCTACCACTCTAAGGCTACATTCACACTAGCGTTTTCCAGTATTGAGTTCCGTCATAGGGGCTCAATACTGGAACAAAACGCTTCAGTTTTGTCCCCATTCATTGTCAATGGAGACAAAGCTGAACTGAACAGAGCGCTTCAAAATGCATTCCGTTCTGTTTAGTTGCGTCCCCAGATCGGAGAGCAAACCGCAATGTGTTGCATTTTGCTCTCCGTTCTGGGGATCTGGAGCAAGACGGATCCATCATGACCCACAATGTTTTGTCTTACACAATAGAAAAAGGACCTGTCCCCTGTCCCCCATTGACTTTCAATGGAGTTAATGACGGATCCGTCCTGGCAATGTTAAATATAATACAACCAGATGCGTTCATAACGGATGCAGAAGGTTGTATTATCAGTAACAGAAGCGTGTTTGCTGAACCCTGTCGGATCCAGCAAAAAAAAAAAAAAAAAGAGTGTGAAAGTAGCCTTAGGCACCTCCAATCACCCTCAACCCAGCTGCCTCTTGTTTTGCCACTTGCTCCCTATTGTCCAGTTCAGTAACGACATGAAAGGCAGTCCAAAACCTGTCCCTTCCATACATCTCTGATCTCATCACTGGCCCTCACAAGACCTCCTTCTTCACTGCTCCTCACACAATCTTCTCCACAGTTTCTCCCACGCATCCGCCATGCTCTGGAACTCAATACCCCAGGCACATCAGACTCTCCTCCAATACCCAAACATTCAAAGCAACCTGAAAACCCATCTCTGCTGGAAAGTCTATAACCTACAATAAACTCTGCTACTACTACGCTACCATTACCTACTGTCGCCTTACCTCTTCCCATGCAGATTGCGAGACCTTGGGGTAAGGTCCGTTCTCCCTCTTTACCAGACTGTCACTCAGTTCATGCTTATTGTATTGCATTATATATGTACACCCCCTTCTCATATGTAGTGTCCTGGTGCTTTCAAATAAATAATATTAAAGAGGTTCTCCAGGCATTTGGTCTACTTAGGACATGCTGCTAACCCGTGGAGGGGAGCTCTTTTATATTGGACTTGCCCTCCATCATCCTCCCGTCTCTGCTGTCGCGTTCTGCAGGCTCTTCCGCCCAGATGTGGCAGCTTCTGTTCGGTTGCATTATAGTCAGCACAGGGTAAGTCCTATTTAAAAGAGTTTCCCTCCGTAGGTTAGCACCATGCCATAACTAGACCAAATGCCCGGAGAACCCCTTTAATGTATACATGGTTACTTAGTTGTTAAGGTTGTAAAAAGACAAACATCCTTCAAGTCCAACCTGTAATCCTGCTATATTGATCCAGGGGAAGGCAAAAAATAACTCAAATGAGACAAAATACAGAAGTTAACATATAAACCGCAAAAGCTCACAACTATAAAATTTATTAAAAAAATGATGTTCCATGCTACATATACCAGACCAATATGGTAGCGTTCATGGGCACCGGTGACAGCTGCTTATTTTTCGCTTTGTACTGCACTATATAGATGACATAAAAATGATATTATAAAAAATAAAACAGCATAAACTAGTAGCAGTTTCCTAGCCGAACTTTTCATAAAAACACTTTTTATCTGCTGCTGCGTAAGCCAAGGCTGAACATACCACACTTACGCGGCCACCGCTCCCTTTCATTTCTATGGAGCCGACGGAAATAGCCTTGTCAGCTCAGCTCTTTTCGGCGGCCCTATAGAAATGAATGGAGGGCGGCTGCGCATGCGCAGTGCACCCTCCACAACTTTCGGGCCTCTGTTCTCAGTGTAGGTGCGGGTCCCAGCGGTGGGACCCACACCTATCAGACAATGGGGACATATCCTAGCGATATGCCCCCATTGTCTGAGATGGCAAAACCCCTTTAAATATCAGGCATAATTGTACACGTGGTTCTTCACCGCAGCTGACCGTGACCCTACAGGATCATGATCACACCCTTAGAAATCAGATTTTACAAAGGACCTGTAACATCCTCGCAAAATGAGGCCCACCATTATCTGGCCGTAGCTGCAGTGCAGATTTGTGTGCAGAATCTGAACTCCACAACAAACCTGAACTATTTATTGCGTTTTGGGTGCGTTTTTTGCGTGGTCTTTGGTGCGGATTTTCCACAGACCTCAACCTTCCATTAAAAAGGGTGAAATCCACACATGAAGACACACAACAGCAAGGTGTACGTAAGATTTGTCTAATGTCATACAATTTGCTCATACGGTTTTACATTGTGGCTTTTCTGCATGAAAAACTGCAACATGTGCAAGTAGCCTTAAAGGGGTTGTTCACCTTCTGGATACTGTTGACCTATGTGTTTGTAAGATGATCATATGATTCTTACTAATATAGTCTTTGTCAAATTCTGCACCATTTTCTATATTTTATATGGTAAATGTCTTTTTTGCTGTCCACACAGAGGTCCTGTCCATAAGATGGCCACTGATGGAGGGTCATGTGATCCAGCAAATCACCTCCATTCTGCACCTGCCATCTGGACTTGTTCTTTTGGGAGTTTAGTGCAGGTGCGGTGTGCTTGAATGAAGGAGACATCACATGAAGGTGATCTGCCTGGTCACATGACCCTCCATTGGTGGCATCTTATGGACAGCACCTTTGAGTGCACAGCACAAAGGACTTTGTAAACAAGGGACAATAACTTATGAAATATAGAAAATGGTGCAGAATTTCAACAAAGGCTATATTATAAGGTATCATATATTCATCCCACAAACACATTGGTCAATATTAAAAAGAAAGGTGTGACTTTCAATGCAGCTTGAACCAGGGCTCTGGCATGGCCTGCGCTGATTGTAGAGCTTCAGACCTGTGGTTCACCCATAGGATGTCACAAGGGAGATAAGCTGGCTCGCCAGCAAAGGCGTCTGACCGCAGCTTCCCACTGAGGTCACATAACATCATCCAAACCAAGCATCCATATGCTTGGGATTCGGCTGGAGCACCTGTGTTGACCAAACTAGTCTTCTGCTGAGAACTATTGAAGGTACTGTATGTCCAGCTTTAGGTGCAAGGTTGTATAATGAAGGCATACATCATATAGGTTCAAGACTGGCTTTTGCACATGTATACTTGTAGATCGCCTATTCCAACTCAAGATTTCTCAGCAAAATACAAACAAGCACAGCAGCATTACCCCTGGTGATCAGAGTGGCGACTGATGGAAGTTCAGTCTTATGCATGAACCCATGGTTCAGTCTTATGCATGAACCCATAGGATGTGGCCGATTGCCAGGTATGTGACGGGCATTGCTACCACAGAGTTCCTACTGACTATTGTTAGCTTCCTGTTCACTTATCTTTATTGGTACCATTAGTTGGCACAAGAACCATGATGAGGATCATACTCATTAGTCTGAGTCACAACCATCTTTTTGATGTTACGGCATTGCAAGAGCCATGGGTGCATTTTTCTGCCAATGTGGCTGAACAGAGGTACATATAACTTATTGATTGTGGTTGGGGTGGAGATAATGGTGAAGAGGAGTAAATCCAACATTATCTTTTTAAGCCATGCAACAAACCCATATGGTATATGTACTATGGTATCTTTATTACCTCACTCTGACATGCTAACTTAGATGTGCTAACAAAACTAAAGGTGGATTTAGACGTGCCAAGCTAAAGCCAATTAGCCAGCTGCTCGTTCAGTGGAGGTGAAGCCCTGCATTTACACAAAGCGATCACCTCCACAGTATGAGGATTATTGCGATCACTTGTCCTTATACAGCTGCATTGTTTCTGGGCAGCCGATCGCTGGTTAGAGAGCACGAGCTGCTGCCCAGAAACAATAATTTAGAGTAACATAGTAACAGTTTATAAGGCCGAAAAAAGAGATCTGTCCATCCAGTTCTGCCTGTTATCCTGCAAGTTGATCCAGAGGAAGGCAAAAAACCCCTGTGAGGTAGAAGCCAATTTTCCTCACTTTAGGGGAAAAAAATTTCTTCCCGACTCCAATCAGGCAATCAGAATTACTCCCTGGATCAACGACCCCTCTCTAGTAACTATAACCTATAATATTATTACCTCCAGAAATACATCCAGGCCCCTCTTGAACTCTTTTAGTGAACTTACCATTACCACCTCCTAAGGCAGAGAGTTCCATAGTCTCACTGCTCTTACCGTAAAGAATCCTCTTCTATGTTTATGTACAAACCTTCTTTCCTCCATACGCAGAGGATGTCCCCTCATCACGGTCACAGTCCTGGGGACAAAAAGATCATGGGAGAGATCTCTGTACTGACCCCTGATATATTTATACATAGTTATTAGACCTCCCCTCAGTCATCTTTTTTCTAAAGTAAATAACCCTAATTTTGATAATCTTTCTGGGTACTGTAGTCCACCCATTCCAGTTATTACTTTAGTTGCCCTCCTCTGAACCCTCTCCAGCTCTGCTATGTCTGCCTTGTTCACAGGAGCCCAGAACTGTACACAGGTGGCTTCACCAACGATCATTTCACCAGTTTGGCTCGTTCATCGGGTGATTGGCTGCACCTTTACATGGGCAGATTGTTGGGAAGTGTTCACAGGAATGTTCGTCCCGATAATCTGCCAGATTATCTTCTCGTGTAAATCCACCTTAAACTCCACAATAGGATATGCTAACAGAATTTGGAATTTTCTGTCATGGTTTTTAAGAGAGATAACTTTTTAATTTTTTTGTGGACTGAGCTGTGTGAGGGCTTATTTTTTGAGGGACAAGCTGTGCTTTTTATTGGCACCATTTTGGGGTACATTTGGCTTTCTGATCACTTTTTATTTAATTTTTGGGAGGTTAAGTCACAAAAAAAAGCTGGTGTCATTTTTCTATTTTTTTTTTTTACACCGTTCACTTGATGGGCTAGATCAGGTGTTTTTTTTATAGATCCGGTTGTTACGGACGCAACGATACCAAATATGTCTATTTTCTTATTTTATTTACGTTTTACACAATAAGAGAATTTTTAGAAAAAAAAAACATGTTTTTGTGTTGCAATTTTTTTAGAGCCAGATTTTTTTCTTTTTCTGGCTATGATCTTGTGTGGGGGCTCATTTTTTGCGGGATGAGGTGACGTTTTTATTGCTACAATTTTGGGATACATACGACTTTTTGATTGACTGATATGTTTTTGAGAGGTAATTAAATAATCTGTTTTGGAGTAATGTTTTTTTTTTTTTTTTTTCGGCGTTAACTGGGGTAGATCATGTGATATTTTTATAGAGCCGGTCGTTGCGGACGAGGTGATACCAAAATGTATATTTTATTTATTTTTATTTGTAACATCTTTTAAATGACATATTTGGGGAAAAATTATTTTTTTATAACTTTTTTATTTATTTTACACTTTGTGTCCCCCTGGGGGAAATTTAACTTCACTTTTTTTTTTTTCTTAACACTATTGATTTCTCCTGTAACTGGGGCTGACACAGTAGCCCCAGTTACAGAAGAAATACACCCCCAGAGAGGCTGTACAGCATAACACATCGTTGTACAGCCTCCTGGGAATGGTCCCTGTCTTCTCTATGGGGTCCCCCGCTGTGCAGCTGCACAATTAGCCTAAACGGACGTTCAGAAATGTCCATTCAGAGATAAATAACCACTTCCCGGACGTTTATATCCTATGGGCGAACGGGAAGTAGTTAAGCAGGGATGAACTGGCCATAGACCTTACAAGGAAATTTCCTGGTGGGCCGTTGATCAGGGGGCCGCCTGGGTCCTCCTCACGGCCGACCAGTGGAAGTTTTAGGGATGTATTTTGTGCTGCTGGCAGTATTTTGCAATGGGCTGTGGTATTTGGCTCAGTTGGGGTGGTATAATGTGTCATGATATGGTATTGCTGGCCCTGCCTTCCATCAATTTGGACCCAACTACAAAACAGGGCCACGTTCAGTATTTTTTCGAGGGCTACTTTAAGTTCCCAGTCCGCCCCTGCCCTTAAGAGTATACATTGTGGTAAATAAAAGAATCACTGTCTCCAAGAGATGCATATTTTTTTTTATAGTACATTGGAAAATCTGTGGTTGAAAGTGTTCTAAGACAATGTAATTACCACCGTTTTTACCATTAAAGGCACATAAGGCCTACTACAGAATTTATATGAGACTGTAGAATACACTGAAATAGAAGTATCTACAGGTTTTCACAACACAAAGGGTGAAGACTAAAAATCCATATACAGTGGGGGGGAAAAAAGTACGTATTTAGCCAGCCACCAATTGTGCAAGTTCTCCCACTTAAAAAGATGAGAGAGGCCTGTAATTGACATCATAGGTAGACCTCAATTATGAGAGACAAAATGAGAAAACAAATCCAGAAAATCACATTGTCTGATTTTTAAAGAATTTATTTGCAAATTATGGTGGAAAATAAGTATTTGGTCAATAACAAAAGTTCATCTCAATGCTTTGTTATATATCCTTTGCTGGCAATGACAGAGGTCAAACGTTTTCTGTAAGTCTTCACAAGGTTGGCGCACACTATTACTAGTATGTTGGCCCATTCCTCCAGGCAGATCTCCTCTAGAGCAGTGATGTTCTGGGACTGTCGCTGGGCAACACGGACTTTCAAATCCCTCCAAAGGTTTTCTATGAGGTTGAGATCTGGAGACTGGCTAGGCCACTCCAGGACCTTGAAATGCTTCTTACGAAGCCACTCCTTTGTTGCCCTGGCGGTAGGAGAACTTGCACAATTGGTGGCTGACTAAATACTTTTTTTCCCCCACTGTATGATGTCATGATATTTAATCTGCCAACCAATTCGTAAGCAGGTTGGGGGTTGGAAAGCATTTTTTTTTAGTAGAGCCCCTAGATTATCAGTGTTGGTCCCACTCTGTGCTCCAAGACCAGGTTTCCATGATGAGATGTTTTGATGCAGTTTTTGAAGACAATTTCAGAAGTGGATTCAAAAACAGAAGTGTCAACCTTTCTTTTACTTGAGGCTGTTTATTAGCTTTGTCTTCAAAAACTGCATTGAACAGGGACAGACTGGGAAATTAAAGTGGCCCTGGGGAGAAAAAACAAACACAAAAGTGACCCCATGCTGATACGGGTCCAAATTGACAGAAGGTGAAGCAATACAAGTAGGTGAGGTCAGGAATACCATAACACAAAATACTTTCCTGTTAGAATAATATACCACAATGCATAACAACATATTGTCCCAAAAGCCATCCCTTTGTGGTGGCCATAAATTTCTGCCATTTATTGTCTTCGTCCTCCAGCTGTCTCGAAGATGTGGAGCAGGGGGCTTAAGAGTTGAGATGTAGGCCACAGCAGTTGAATTCAGGAGGGCGTGTGTGGTTGCTGTCCAGGTACACGAGAACCTGATTCTCCCAACCACTGGCAGAGTGGTGAGTTTTGGTGGCCCACCACGAAATTTCACCGTAGGGTCTATGGCCAATACGCCCCTGGCATTGAAAAACCTCAATCTGGAAACCCAGCACTGTCTGGTATTAAAAGAAATGATCTTTTTTTTTTAACCCCTCTAAAAACAGCGCCACCGGTGGCTGTGTCTGGTATTGCAACTCAGTCATTCAAGAGAATTGAGTAGCGCTACAATACCATACACAGCCACTGGATCATTATATGTAATGACCACATAAATAGAAGAAATGTAGGCCACAACCTGGTTCAAATTTACATAATCTTGGACAACCTGTGGCGTACATAGTAAGGGCCCCATAGCAAGGATCAAACCAGACCCCCTCACACAGGACAGAAAGGTTTCTGTCTAAACCCCTTTCAATGACCCTTCGGCCATTTTATCCACTGCCTTATTTGCTAAAAGTTGTTCCTTTAGAGCAGGGGTCAGGAACCTTTTTGGCTAAGAGAGCCGTAAACGCCACATATTTTGAAATATAATTCCGCGAGAGCCGTACAAAATGTTTAAAGGGCCTAAAATTGCCCTGGTGCAAGAGTTCAGCTTGGGCCCCTGCCCCCCCCCCCCCCGCCTAATACAGCGCCTCATACCTCTTACATCCAGTATAATACAGCGCCCCATACCTCTTACATCCAGTATAATACAGCGCCCCATACCTCGTACATCCAGTGACGTCTCCTCGGATGTACATCTTCTCTTTCCTCATCTTCTCCTTTCAGACCAGACGCCATTTTTCAGCCATTTCTCATGTCTGCAGTTTGACAGAAAAAAATCTTAGTTTACTACTTTTCCATCATCCTCCCATCTTCTGAATCTGGACAAATCATCCTACCACCCCCAGTACTGTGCCACTAGTACCACACAGATTATGTGCCAGTAAGAAATGCCCCAATAATGCGCCAGAAGTTCCCCCCATTGATTCCCCCCCAAAATCATGTGCCAGTAAGAAATGCCCCAGTGCCCCCATGTTCCAGAAAAATGCCCCCCATACCAGTAAAAAATGGCCCCAGTGCCTGTAATAATGCCCCCAGTGCCCCCTTGTGCCAGTAAGAAATGCCCCAGTGCCCCCATGTGCCAGAAAATGCCCCCCATACCAGTAAAAATGGCCCCAGTGCCTGTAATAATGCCCCCAGTGCCCCCTTGTGCTCTTGCCCCAGTGCCCCCATGTGCCAGAAAAATGCCCCCCATACCAGTAAAAATGGCCCCAGTGACTGTAATAATGCCCCCAGTGCCCCCTTGTGCCAGTAAAAATGCCCCCAGTGCCCCATGTCAGTAAAAATGCCACCAGTACCAGTAAAAATGCCCCCAGTGCCCCATGTGCCAGTAAAAATGCCCCCAGTGCCCCCATGTGCCAGTAAAAATGCCCCCAGTGCCAGTAAAAATGCCCCCAGTGCCCCCATGTGCCAGTAAAAATGCCCCCATGTGCCAGTAAAAATGCCCCCAGTGCCCCATGTGCCAGTAAAAATGCCCCCAGTGCCCCCATGTGCCAGTAAAAATGCCCCCAGTGCCAGTAAAATGCCCACAGTGCCCCCATGTGCCAGTAAAAATGCCCCCAGTGCCCCCATGTGCCAGTAAAAATGCCCCCAGTGCCAGTAAAATGCCCACAGTGCCCCCATGTGCCAGTAAAAATGCCCCCAGTGACCCCATGTGCCAGTAAAATGCCCCCAAAGCCCCCATGTGCCAGTAAAATAATAAAAAAAAAATTAACACTTATACTTACCTCCAGCAGCGATGCGATGCAGGCCTCTTCTGGCCTGTGTCCCGCGCTGTACGGCTCAGGCGGCGCGATGACGTCATCGCGCCGCCTGAGCCGGCCTCTGATAGGCTGCAGGCCCAGTGCCTGCAGCCTATCAGAGGAACGGGCAGGGGAGACACCTCTCCCTCCCCTGCCCCAGTACAATACAGTCATCTGTATCGCCGTCCTGAGGACGGCGATACAGATGACTATGGAGATGAGCGCTTCCATAATGGAAGCGCTCATCTCCCTCTGCAGGGCCGCGCCGCACCTGGCTAATTGGCGGTGCGGCCCTGCAAGTGGCAAGCCTGGCTTAGGGGCCCGGTCGCAACTGCGACTGCTGCGACCCCTATAGCTACGCCACTGACAGGTAGGAGCCCTGTCTGCGAGCCAGATACGGCCATCAAAAGAGCCATATCTGGCTCGCGAGCCATAGGTTCCCGACCCCTGCTTTAGAGGGTAGAGTCCTGAACAAGTTTTCACCTCCAGTAGAAGAGGAGATAATCCCAACTAAGACTGGGCCCCCTCTTGCCCTGGGCCCCATAGCAGTCGCATGGTCTGCTGCTATGGTAGTTACGCCCCTGTGGACAACCACTTTCACAACGTATCCAGGCAAGGTCTCAGTTAATCAACAAGAAACGTGATTAATCTGCATATCACAAGTTTATTTTTCAAATGATATTTCAAATCATTATCGGACGTCTCAAAAAAAGAAAAAAAATATCACTGAAACAGCCATTTTAATACATCTTTTGTAGCTTTTTTTTTTTTTTGTCTAGTCCAACATAAATAACAAAATGAAAAATATCAACCAGAAAAAACAAAACTGAATCATTACTTTGGACATACTGAAGATAGAGAGCTGTATTGTTACATTCAGCGGATTCCTGCGTGTATTGGATGCAAAGAAAATACTGACCAGAAATTTCCAATATACTATACAGGTTCTTTTGTAGGAATAGAAACAAAAAGAGGCGGAATAAGGGACCAGGTAGCTGCAATGCGCCATCTTGATAGAAGCGTACCAGTCCTTCAATCACCTGCAGCAAAGGTTCACCTGCTTTTGGGTATGTAATAAAACGCGTGGTTCCTGTCGATGTGGCATTCCAGGCATATAGATGACATAGTGTCAGATGTGAATCACCCTTGAAATCTTGGCCTTTGATACAAAGCTGTGCAATGTCACACATTCTCCAGTACTTTGTTACACCAATGTCAAGTGGCAGAAAAACCTTTTACAGAGTAAATGGTACGTAGGTTGAAATAATGGGGGTCATTTATCACACTGATATAACGTAGAACTGGCTTATTTGCCCAAAGCAACCAATCATATTCCACCTTTCATTTTCCAAAGGAGCTGTGAAAAATGAAACGTGGAATCTGATTGGTTGCTATGGGGCAACTAAGCCAGTTCTACTTTTGACCAGTTTAATAAATCCAAGGTGTCTAAAAGCAGGCCATACACTTCTTAGCAGTCAACCTTACACTTGGTGGGCAGACACCTCCTCCTTGCACACATGTACACATGGCAGAGTGTGCATGTAAGGTGTATAAGCTGTTGCTAGACTCTTCTGACGGCAACTTAAAGGGCATCTGTCAGCAGATTTGTACCTATGACACTGGCTGACCTGTTACATGTGCACTTGGCAGATGAAGGCATCCATGTTGGTCCCATGTTCATATGTGTCCACATTGCTGAGAAAAATTATGTTTTATTATATGGAAATGAGCCTGTAGGAGCAACGGGGGCATTGATATTACACCAGAGGCTCTGCTCTCCACTTTGACAGGAACAGGCAGTGAAAACTACATCAGAGAGCAGAGCCTCTAGGACAAGTGGAGATCAGAAGACTAGTGAAGACAGCAAGGGGGCTTGGAGTTTGAACACATTGGTAGGGAGTAGGTGATTATGGATTTCATCACAGGTACCATTGGGGGAGGGGGTAATTTTTAAAAATCCCCTTTAAAAACAAAAGATTGGGCATGAAAAAATTCCACAGAACATCTACCACTAAGGCCCCATGCACACGATGATGTTTTGCGTTCCACAAACCACGGGATCCCGTCTGTGTGCTTGCACAATTACACTCAAGATTCAAAAGGCCATAAGCCGAGCGGGCACAGACTCAAAAGGCAGTCAGCAGGGCGGGCACAGACTCAAAAGGCAGTCAGCAGGGCGGGCACAGACTCATAAGGCAGTCAGCGAGGCGGGCACAGACTCAAAAGGCAGTCAGCTGGGCGGGCACAGACTCAAAAGGCAGTCAGCGAGGCGGGCACAGACTCAAAAGGCAGTCAGCTGGGCGGGCACAGACTCAAAAGGCAGTCAGCCGAGCAGGTCCAAAATAAACAACCCTATCAAATCATACCAAGAGCAGATTCATAACAACCACACAGCAGAAATATTCACTAAAAAACCGAAGTTCAATCCATAAGGTGTTCCTAGCTTCACAGCCCTGGAGGCTGCATGCTCCAGGCTACTCTGTCCAAAGGACAGGAAACCACACTGAAGGAGAAAGTGGGTGTTCCCTTTTTGATTGCTCTGGGGTTTCCTGTCCAGTTGTGGGAAGGGATCCATCTCTCTTTATGGTGCTCTCATGGGTGAAGGGAAAATAAACTCCTGTATTAGTGTCCTATTACAGAAAAAGACATGCTCTATCTTTTTATCAGGACCGCGGAAACGACATATGATCTCACTGTGTATTGCCCACATCTTTTGTGTCCCCAATGAAATGAGTCCACAACGAGTCTTTAAAAAACATGGATCGGATAGGGACTGAAAATGTGGATGTTAGCATGAGGCCAAAGGGAAGAGTATGCACATTAGATGGTTGGCTGGTCCCAATGAAATTGGTAGAAAGCAACTTCACACTATTAAAGGGCCTTCGCTCCATTACTCCTCTCTAACTCTGAGATAACCAAGTACAATGCTCTGCTATCTCTGGCAGTCTCATACTATAGTGCACATGCTCGACCATTAGTCCATTCAAAAAGATGACCTAATACATTTAGTCCTCTGCCCTAGACAGGAAAGGTGGCCACACAAATTAGTTGAGCGTCAGGAGAACCTCTGATTCCACTGGATCGTCCAGGTGTACGGGAGTCTCTCAAGGGCGGCTGACTGGTGGAAAATAGGGTCAGGAATGTTGGATTTTAACATGCCCAATTCTTTTGTTCACTAGGGATGCAAGCTGCGGTCATACTCCCCTCTGTTGAGAACAAGTGCATGCTCACCCAACCTGAGTGTGCATGTGTATGTAGGGGCCGGGACCATGGTGGTGTAAAAATTGTCGAGATGCACCGACCACAACTCCTTAATGGAAGATTTCCGACAACGGACCTGATGAGGTTTAAAGACCAAGGCAGATTTCTTGCACGTTGCTCTGGAGCCAAGACCAGCATATAAAAGCACAGGAGTCACATGGGTTTCTAGCACGGCCAATACTGTGGTCTTCACTTTGTACATGAGTACGTGACCTCTGCATTCAAGCACTGGCAGTGACATTTGGTCCATTAAAGAGCATGAGCTAGTCTCAAAAATTAACAGCAGAGGTATAGAGGAATATTGTGATTTGATGATCAGTGGGAAAATATAAATTATCATTTCAGTTATAAATTAATGGAATTGCGTCAAGTTCCAGTAGATGCCGTGGATTAGCAATGCTTCTAGGGAAGAATAAGGGTCTAGACACTTGTAATACAGACACTCTATGCTCAAGCCAATCACTGAAGACATCTCAGCCCCTCCGATGTTGACGACTGACATACAGACAAGCACAGGGTTCTGTCGGGGTCCTACTTCATAATCCAGTATCCATACCCACACTGTCCCCGCAGGTCCTTGGGAAGTAATGAGAAGACACCGCCAAGCCTTAAGTCTCATGCCTACAACATCCATTTTTTGTTCCCGAAAAATGGAAGACGTTCATGTTACTTTTTTTTTTTTTTTTGACCCATTGACTTCAATGGGTTTGCGGTCCGCATTTTGCGGCCAAGTATAGGACATGTTCTATCTTTTTGCGTATCGGACATACAGGCACAAAATCACATGGATCATCTGTGTGCTTTCTGCATAAATTTGTCTGTTCCGCAAAAAAAAACAAAAAAAAAAACGGATGTTATCCATATTTTGCAGACCGTAAAGCCACTGTCAAGTCATTGGGTCCGTTAAAAAACAAAAAAAAAAGATGCAATATGGATGTCACATGGACACCATCTGTATTTTGTGGTGCAAAACCAATAGGCTCAAGTGCATGAGGCCTTAAAAAAAAAAAAAAAAAAGAACAAAAGTGACCAGGGCAAGCACGTTCTACTCATGCGTGAGTCTCAGGCAATGGTCGTCATTGTGAATTTGGTGAAGTATGTCTGATGAACAAGTCACCACATAGCCATAGCCTACAGTGACTACTCATTAACATGGGCGAAAATTTCCAATATATAAAACACAGTCAACACTAAGTTTTTCAGTTCTTTTCACATTGTGTACATCTAGAAAAAATACTCTGGTACATGGAGTTTGTCAGCAAGCAGGCTAACAACAGCTGACGCATTTTTTGGTCATTCATAGTATCCATATGTAACTGAACTAATGAGACCTGCAACAGAATTCAGTAATAAGATCTGTCTTCACTGCTTGTTGACAGTCTCCCTGGTAGCAAAGATTTATAGATTTTCAGCTGAAAACTGTGAAAAGAGCAGAAAATTTCATGAGCATCTGCTACTGTACATCTGCTATGGATGGTGGAGCTTCACTTTACATTGATCTTCTATTCAATGCTGGCATCAGGTCCTAACAAAATGTCTTGAAGACTCCAACATATGGTCTTCTGCTATTCAGGAAGATGTGGATACGACAATCGGAGGATTCTTCTCAGCCTATATTTCAGAAGTTACTGGTTTACAGTTTGGAAAACGGTGACATTAAAGTGAAGCTCCGTCTTCAGGGTCAATTTTCATCTAGCAGACCCCACAGCATATTATCAGGTGGTTCCTTTTACAATTGGGAGCAATAATCTGAATCTAGACCTTGATTTTGGAGCCTCTGTTGTCTCAATGACCCACCTGAAGGGTGACCCGGTGGCAACCTGTCCATGAAGAAGCCAAAAGACATTGCATTTTTTCAAAAAAATGATAATTACGCTCACCTGTAATTTGACTTTCCTGAACCCACGACAGCACCGTAGAGAGATGAATCTGCCTTCAGAGTTGGACAGGAATCCTTAGAGTAATTAAAAAAGCGAACACCCACTTCCTCCTTCAGTGTCATTTCCAGAGTAAATCAGTAGGAGCCGTTCAAATACATTCTTAAAATTTCTTCTCTATTGCCTTTTTTTTTTTTTTTTTTAAATACAGAAACAATTGCCATCAATCACAAGCCCCCGGGAGGGAATTAGAGGGGTGCTGTCATGGGTTCAGGAAAATCAAATTACCAGTGAGTGTAATTATACTTTTTTACCCTCACCCATGACAGCACCAGAGAGAGACCGAAAGCAGAGAAATAAAAACACCCCCCGGGAGGGACAGCACTTTAAAAGTATTCTATTCCAAGAAGACCCCGAAGTAAGAGGAGGGAAACGAAGGCCAACAAGAGGTCCGAACTAAAAAGTTGGATCAAGAAAACATCCCAACTAGGAACTTTTAACTAGACATTAGACTTAAACAAGTGATAACATATGGCTTCTCCTTAAGCTCTTTTAAAAATAATAATAAACAGATTTAACCACATGTTTAAAAAGGTACTTATCTTGATACTGGATAATAAAAAACTCAAGATGCCTGCTGAACCACCAATGATTCCTTTGGCGCAGATTATATCTTAGAACAGATGTTTAGATCCAAGATCTGCTTTAGACCTGTCTCCTTTCTTTCTGTTACGTCTACTGAACATACTTCAGACAATAAAGGGTCCACCATGGCGAAACTACCACATGAAGGACCCCAGCAGACAACCGCCGACCCTCCAGGGACTCCCTGGGATTTCCAGATCGGCTGCAAATATTAATAGGGTTTTGCTGGTGCAGTATTACTCATATAGGCCACCCAGACAATATAGTCCAGCCCATGCTCTTTCTCTCAACCAGGAGCCTTATAGGGCTTTGTTGGTGCGCCATATCTCCTGTAGGCCAACCAAACAATATAGCCCCCCCAAATCTTCACTCTCAACCAGAGGTTTATAGGGCTCTGCTGGTATGCCATAGCTCCTTTAGGTCTTCCAGACAATATCATTTAGTCCATCTTCTCACTCCCACCAGGAGTAAAAAGGGTTTTATGGGTCGCTCTGTTTTTTGCAGACCAATACACAGACTCAAAGGCAGCCAGCAAGACAGACAGGCATAGATTAAAGGCAGGCAGACAGCCAGGCATAGACTCAAAGGCCTTCAGGCAGATATTTTTTTTCTTCTTCACGCTTCTAGTGCTATACAGCACAGGAGCACTCCTGTAGTAGTGTCCTATTACAGAATAAGACATGCTCTATCTTTTTTGCAGCACCACGGAAACGACATATGATCTCACATCTTTTGTGTCCCCAATGAAATGAGTCCACAACCAGTCTTTAAAAAACATGGATCAGATAGGGACCGAAAAGGTGGTTGTTTGCATGAGGCCAAAGGGAAGAGTATGCACATTAGATGGTTGGCTGGTCCCAATGAAATTGGTAGAAAAAAACTTCACACTATTAAAGGGCCTTCGCTCCATCACTCCTTTCAAACTCTGAGATAACCAAGTACAATGCTCTGCTATCTCTGGCAGTCTCATACTATAGTGCACATGCTCGACCATTAGTCCATTCAAAAAGATGACCTAATACATTTAGTCCTCTGCCCTAGACAGGAAAGGTGGCCACACAAATTAGTTGAGCGTCAGGAGAACCTCTGATTTCACTGGATCGTCCAGGTGTACGGGAGTCTCTCAAGGGCGGCTGACTGGTGGAAAATAGGGTCAGGAATGTTGGATTTTAACATGCCCGATTCTTTTGTTCACTAGGGATACAAGCCGCGGTCATACTCCCCTCTGTTGAGAACAAGTGCATGCTCACCCAACCTGAGTGTGCATGTGTATGTAGGGGCCGGGACCATGGTGGTGTAAAAATTGTCGAGATGCACCGACCACAACTCCTTAATGGAAGATTTCCGACAACGGACCTGATGAGGTTTAAAGACCAAGGCAGATTTCTTGCACGTTGCTCTGGAGCCAAGACCAGCATATAAAAGCACAGGAGTCACATGGGTTTCTAGCACGGCCAATACTGTGGTCTTCACTTTGTACATGAGTACGTGACCTCTGCATTCAAGCACTGGCAGTGACATTTGGTCCATTAAAGAGCATGAGCTAGTCTCAAAAACTAACAGCAGAGGTATAGAGGAATATTGTGATTTGATGATCAGTGGGAAAATATAAATTATCATTTCAGTGATAAATTAATGGAATTGCGTCAAGTTCCAGTAGATGCCGTGGATTAGCAATGCTTCTAGCGAAGAATAAGGGTCTAGACACTTGTAATACAGACACTCTATGCTCTAGCCAATGACTGAAGACATCTCAGCCCCTCCGATGTTGACGACTGACATACAGACAAGCACAGGGTTCTGTCGGGGTCCTACTTCATAATCCAGTATCCATACCCACACTGTCCCCACAGGTCCTTGGGAAGTAATGAGAAGACACCGCCAAGCCTTAAGTCTCATGCCTAAAACATCCATTTTTTGTTCTCCAAAAATGAAAGATGTTCATGTTACTTTTTTTTTTTGACCCACTGACTTCAATGGGTTTGCGGTCCGCATTTTGCGGCCAAGTATAGGACACGTTCTATCTTTTTGCGTATCGGACATACAGGCACAAAATCACATGGATCATCTGTGTGCTTTCTGCATAAATTTGTCTGTTCCGCAAAAAGATAGAACGCTGCAAAATGTTGACTGCAAACCCATTGAAGTCAATGGGTCAACCCCCCCCCCCTAAAAAAAACAAAAACAAACAGATGTTATCCATATTTTGCAGACTGCAAAGCCACTGTCAAGTCATTGGGTCCGTAAAAAAAAAAAAAAAAATGCAATATGGACGTCACATGAACACCATCTGTATTTTGTGGTGCAAAACCAATACGGTCAAGTGCATGAGGCCTTAAAGAAAAAAAGAAAGAACAAAAGTGACCAGGGCAAGCACGTTCTTCTCACGCGTGAGTCTCAGGCAATGGTCGTCATTGTGAATTTGGTGAAGTATGTCTGACGCACATGTGAGCATCTTAAGGAAGTCAACGCCTGCTGAAAGAAGTGCGTGCACCAAGACACCGTACTGGAGAATGGCAAACCTCTGGCCACTTGCCTTAGAGCAAGTTTTAGGTTAGGGCTAAAGGCAGCTTGTGGTCACGCGACATTAAGACTGCAACTAACGATCGTGAATGCAACTGAGTGGAAATCCAGCAGGTTTGGATAACGCGTTGCGGTAGCTAGTGGGTCGCAGCATGATCAAATTCATCAGTCGCAATGCAGTAGCCTAACCACAAGTCACCACATAGCCATAGCCTACAGTGACTACTCATTAACATGGGCGAAAATTTCCAATATATAAAACACAGTCAACACTAAGTTTTTCAGTGTACATCTAGAAAAAATACTCTGGTACATGGAGTTTGTCAGCAAGCAGGCTAGCAACTGTTGATGGGTTTTATTCTTCTTCTATGTCCCTAGAGAAGGTCTGCGTATAAATGCATTTTTTGGTCATTCATAGTATCCATATGTAACTGAACTAATGAGACCTGCAACAGAATTCAGTAATAAGATCTGTCTTCACTGCTTGTTGACAGTCTCCCTGGTAGCAAAGATTTATAGATTTTCAGCTGAAAACTGTGAAAAGAGCAGAAAATTTCATGAGCATCTGCTACTGTACATCTGCTATGGATGGTGGAGCTTCACTTTACATTGATCTTCTATTCAATGCTGGCATCAGGTCCTAACAAAATGTCTTGAAGACTCCAACATATGGTCTTCTGCTATTCAGGAAGATGTGGATACGACAATCGGAGGATTCTTCTCAGCCTATATTCCAGAACTTACTGGTTTACAGTTTGGAAAACGGTGACATTAAAGTGAAGCTCCGTCTTCAGGGGCAATTTTCATCTAGCAGACCCCACAGCATATTATCAGGTGGTTCCTTTTACAATTGGGAGCAACAATCTGAATCTAGACCTCGATTTTGGAGCCTCTGTTGTCTCAATGACCCACTTGAAGGGTGACCCGGTGGCAACCTGTCCATGAAGAAGCCAAAAGACATTGCATTTTTTCCAAAAAATGATAATTACGCTCACCTGTAATTTGATTTTCCTGAACCCACGACAGCACCGTAGAGAGATGAATCTGCCTTCAGAGTTGGACAGGAATCCTTAGAGTAATTAAAAAGCGAACACCCACTTCCTCCTTCAGTGTCATTTCCAGAGTAAATCAGTAGGAGCCGTTCAAATACATTCTTAAAATTTCTTCTCTTCTCCATTGCCTTTTTTTTTTTTTTTTTTTAATACAGAAATAATTGCCATCAATCACAAGCCCCCGGGAGGGAATTAGAGGGGTGCTGTCATGGGTTCAGGAAAATCAAATTACCAGTGAGTGTAATTATACTTTTTTTACCCTCACCCATGACAGCACCAGAGAGAGACTGAAAGCAGAGAAATAAAAACACCCCCCGGGAGGGACAGCGCTTTAAAAGTATTCTATTCCAAGAAGACCCCGAAGTAAGAGGAGGGAAACGAAAGCTAACAAGAGGTCCGAACTAAAAAGTTGGATCAAGAAAACATCCCAACCAGGAACTTTTAACTAGACATTAGACTTAAACCAGTGATAACATATGGCTTCTCCTTAAGCGCTTTTAAAAATAATAATAAACAGATTTAACCACATGTTTAGAAAGGTACTTATCTTAATACTGGTTGATCAAAAACTCAAGACGCCTGCTGAACCACCAATGATTCATTTGGCGCAGATTATATCTTAGAACAGATGTTTAGATCCAAGATCTGCTTTAGACCTGTCTCCTTTCTTTCTGTTACGTCTACTGAACATACTTTAGACAATAAAAATTCCAATTCTCCTCGCCATCTGGCAACCATGATGGAACCCTACCGTGGCATTTCCATCCCTGCGGAGTTTCCCACGGATCTGCTGCAAGAGGTCTAAAGAGCCCACAGGACCCTTCAGACCTCCAAGGGTCCACAAAGTCGGAACTACCGCATGAAGGACCCCAGCAGACAACCGCCGACCCTCCAGGGACTCCCTGGGACTTCCAGATCGGCTACAAATATTAATAGGGTTTTGCTGGTGCAGTATTACTCATATAGGCCACCCAGACAATATAGTCCAGCCCATACTCTTACTCTCAACCAGGAGCCTTATAGGGCTTTGTTGGTGCGCCATATCTCCTGTAGGCCAACCAAACAATATAGTCCGGCCCAAATCTTCACTCTCAACCAATAGGTTTATAGGGCTCTGCTGGTATGCTTTAGGTCTTCCAGACAATATCATTCCATCTTCTCACTCCCACCAGGAGTATAAAAGGGTTTTATGGGTCGCTCTGTTTTTTGCAGACCAATACACTTGAAAAGGTCAACCAGGCATAGCCACAACAGTAGGCCCTCAACCAGACATGGCAGCACCTCAGACATGAAAGTCACATAGTCACTCACTCATCGCCCAAGTACAGACATCCCAATACAGTTGTTGCCACCCAAACATGGTCGCACAAGGCGCTAGCCCTCCAGACACCGCTGCATAGGCTGGCAGCCAACCATAACTATACTGCACAAGCCCAGCAGCAGAAGCAAACAGCTACAATGCAAAGCTGCAGGAACAGTCCTTTACATTAGTCACACCACCACAAAGTCCAACAGATTTAACCTCAGGCTGCCCCAACTCAAAAGCAGCCAGAAAGGCCCCGAATCACAGGCAGCCGGCAAGGCATAGACTCAAAGGTAGCCATTCAACGAGACAGACAGATTTAAAGGCAGTCAGCAAGCCAGACAAGCATAGATTAAAGGCAGTCAGCCAGACAGGCATAGACTCAAAGGCCTTCAGGCATATTTTTTTTCTTCTTCTTCATGCTTCCAGTGCTATACTGCACAGGAGCACCATGCCTCAATGCTTCAGAACGATTCTTGCTACCACCTCTCTGCCGGCCCCACCGCGCACCCCTGTGCCACCGACCGGGGATCGGCAGGAAAGGAGGCTGCTCAAGCTGAAGCCATGAGACAGTCAACCAGGCCCTGAAGCCGAGAGGCAGACAACCAGGCCCTGAAGCCGTGAGGCAGACAACCAGGCCGTGAGGCAGACAACCAGGCCCTGAAGCCGTGAGGCAGTCAAGCAGGCCCTAAAACCGTGAGGACAGAATATCCAAAATTCAAATCGTATCAATCATCATAAGGTGTTCTTGTTTCACAGCCCTGGAGGCTGCATGCTCCAGGCTCCACTGTCTGGAGGACAGGAAACCACACTGAAGGTGGAAGTGGGTGTTCCCTTTTTAATTGCTCTAAGATTTCCTGTCCAGTTGTGGGGGCGGATCCATCTCTCTATGGTGCTGTCATGTGTGAGGGGGGAAAAAAAAAAAGTTCCTTTTATTCAGACATAAAAAAAAGCTTGAACAGAATCCTCTCTCAAGCCACGGATTTTCTGCAGAGAACTTTATGCATTGTGAATGGTGAAATCCAAGGTGCATAAGGGCTCATGCACACAAACGTATTTTCTTTGTGTCCGTTCCGGGTTTTTTTGTGGACCGTATGCGGAACCATTCATTTCAAAGGGTCCACAAAAAACGGAAGTTACTCCGTGTGCATTCCGTTTCTGTATATCCGTATTTCAGCTCCGCAAAAAAATAGAACACGTCCTATTATTGTCTGCATTACAGACAAGGATAGGACTGTTCTATTAGGGGCCAGCTGTTCAGTTCTGCAAAATATGGAATGCACACGGACGTCATCCGTATTTTTTGTGGATCCGTCGTGTGCATGGGTCCTAAATCGCCAGTGCGCGGCACGGGAAACATGGGCTATGTGATGACCGCATCTCCCGGCATCTCTCACCTGAACTCACATTATCATAGTAATTTACGATACAGCGAGGTCCTATCTGACCACGGATCTATTGTCTTGTACTCTCATCATCATGTGCTCAGGGCAGAGGCGCCGCCATGTTTCCTGAACAGAGTTGTAAGCATGAGCTTCAGGCCCCTTGTACACGACTGTATTCGGTCTGCAAAACGCAGATATCATCCGCGTAGTGTCTGTTTTTTTTTTGTGTACCCATGGTCTACCTTTTGTGGCCAACAGGACACGTTCTTCTGCGAAACAGACACATGGATGTGGACACCACACAGGTGACATCCATGTGTGTTCCGTTTTGTTTTTGAATGGGTCCATGTGCAATCCACAATCGGAGTCCACGGATCGGACACGGACACAATGAGGCCTTAGTTGAAGCCGAAACAATGCTTTTTTTTTGTATATTTTTTACGATGGAATAAAAGGAAGACGTGACGTCCTTTTGGCTCCTTCATGGATCTTCTAGCAGCAGCTGCGGACAGACTTGCATTTTCTTGGGGGAAGTGGGGGGCAGACACCTATGTTTTACTTCATGCAATGTATGAAGACACAGTACAGTCCACCCATCCAAGGAGACTCAAATTCTTCTAGTAGGCAGGAAGTTCTTCCAGCTCGGCAGTGTTATCATATCTTCCTGTGTGTAAAGGGAACCATTCTGATAATAAGCAGAGCTGCACAGTCAGCAAAGTACAATCCACCCATGTCACAATGTCATTACTCAAGGTCTCGGCTGTTTCCTAGAACCTACGTTCCAATCCAGGTGCACCCCCGGCTTTCCAAGAAATTGCACAGCAGCCAAATACTTTCTAATACACCGGTGATCACATAACATTCAGTGTCCACATAAACCCGCAGACGTTGCCACTCATATTTGCAGGTATGTCAGTCCTCTAAGCGATGTGCAAATTAGTTATTTTCCCATAATGTGATCTTAGTAGGGTAACCCTGCAATCTTAGAAGAAAAGCAAGTAGCAGGCAATAAATCGGACGGGAGCTGGGGGGGGGGGGGGGGGGGGGGAATAAAAATATAAGAAAAAAGAAAAATAGAGAAAGGATTCATATAAAAAGCATGCAACTCAAAGATACAGAACATCCACCATTACTCCATGTAGATATCCAGTAATTACTCAGAGGCTACTGGAAAGTGGCTGGAAGGCACTCAGGAGATGTAACCGGGGCTGCAGCCGCCTCAAGGTAACTACACCTGAATGCTACAGCACACAGAAACGAAGTCCATCCGTCCACCGCACCCTATCTTTTACTGCACGGCCCAGCAACGCATCCGAGGCAGCAAAACGCAGTTATTTCGTGCACATGCCGGGGTGGAATTGAAGGGCGTCGTCTTATAAGACGGAGGGGAACGGGGACAGGCGAAAATAACATTTTAAGTATGGGTTAGGCACAGCAGTTTTTGAAATAAAAGCAAAAAAAAAAAAAAAAGTGACAGCTGTAGTTTGCGTCTACGAGTTAAAATTCTGCGCGATAGGTAACACACGTAATAGGCAGGCGAAAGCTTTGCTAGCGAAAACCAATTACCACTAAGTCTGTCCAGTCTGCAGCAAGTCGCCCGTGCTGCCAGGACAATGACAGGATTGTATCAAAAAGGTCTGTCAAAAGTGTACTTTACAAATTTTTTGTTCAACCACCAAAAAAAAAAAAAAAAGCAGTGGATCGTGTCTTTATACGTCTATGGTACATCTGCACAAGAGTCTGCGGGGGCTTTACCTTCCGCAGCAGTCTTCAGCCATTGCCGATTTAATCCGCCCCCCCAACCCAAAAGTCTAAAAATAGCGCTATAGTTATACATAGGTCTCTCTCTATCCATATAGATCTATATCTGTGATGTGATAAAAGGGGGCGAAAAGGTGATAGAAAAAAAAAACATCAAAATGCAGAACAGACGAGAAAATGAAGACCGTGAGTGGGGACCCGCATGCAAACCTGCGTATTCTGCCCTCTTAAAACACAAACTTGATTGCATTTTTTTTTTTTTTTTTGGTTTTTTATTACCAATAATAACAATAATTATATAACAACATTTAGGGAGACAAAAAAAAAATAACTATGAAAATAAAAACAAGGGGGAAAAAGAAACCATTTCTTATGTCAGATGAGAGATATGCGGTGAGAGCCTGCTCGGTTTAGCAGGTGCAATTTTTTTTCTTCTTTCTCAAATATATATATATATTTTTATATATTTATTTTCATATATATTTGTGTTTGTAAGAGAAAAGAGAGGCTCTTTGGGCCAAAATTGAAATGAACTGGTGAGGAGTGCAGGGACAACACGCAGACGTACAGTGTATATAAAGACATGTCGCTCCGCCACCCTGCCCGTCCGCGACACAAGCCGCTCTGTAGAAATGGCTTCCTATGACGCAGATTAGAACGTATCCTCGAGCACAAAATAGGTTGAATCCAACATAATTTTTTTTAGGTCAGCTGCCCATAGGGTGACACGTAACCCCCCCCTGCTTAGGCGGCAAGAAATGAGTAGTGTGAGAGGCGGCAACAACTGCAGCATTACTGGAAGGTAGTTCTACGTCTATGCTGCGGGCTACTGTCAGTTCGTTGAAGGTGCTTGGGAGACAATAACTAAATGCTGAGTAATGGGACCTGGGATTACAACCCTGATCAGGCATGGCAAATTCAACACTGGTTAACAAAAAGCCAACAGAGATGTGCGTGAGGAACCTTTGTGCGCCTGATGAGTAAGGAGAAGGTTATAGTGCAGGGCAAGGTCTTGTTTGCATCCATAAAACGTGATCCGGGTTTATGGCCGGGGGGAACCACCACATGATTTTTTGGGGGGGAGGGGCATAATTGTTGTTCAGCACATACAAGGCCCATATTTGTCTAAAATACAAATATATGCATCCTTGTCCCAGGAAAGTCCTTGTAACAGGCCAAATAAGCCATGAGGAACGTAATGGGCTGGGGGCGTGACGCAACTGGAAGCTGCTGCTGATCTATAGGAGCCAATGTCTTTATATACACCCACACGCATCCCCATCATGATATATACATCCACGCACACACACATTTATATACACACACGTATGTACACACAGTCCCCACACACGCTCCACATGGAACACTTGATGATCCGTCGTCAACCGCCTCACTGCCAGGCAGAGGTGACAAGTTCCCACGCGGCGAGCAGTGAGGGGTTAATCCCGATCATGATTAATGACGGACACAAAAAAAAAAAAAAAAAACGCACACGCACGAAAAAACAAAACAAAAAGAAAATAATAAAAAATAATCATATGTAAAATAAGTAGCATATTGCACCAGGCCTAATCTCCCAAGGGCCTCGTGGGCACCACATGGGGATCTGTGTCTATGCAAAGTGGATGGGCAGGAGGAGTTGGCACCCAGGGTGTAAGGTTTACCCCCCTTAAAAGAGGCGACTATGGCTGCTCATCATACATATAAATAAAGTTAGAGTTCTCTGTCACCTTATTACACTAGATTCTGAATACAATCACTACAATGACGAGGAAACGCTTGCTATGGCACATCGTATTACCAAAACACCCACCCCCCTTCCCCAAAGGCAGCAGCTTTATCATGTGCAAAACGTGGTGCCAACCTTGGGAGTCCCCTGTGTGTAAGAGTCTAGTTTGCACTCTCTACTTCCCACTTGTAAATGACATGCCGGTTTCCCCAAGGCACTGCTATAGCACCATGGAGGCAGTCATTCCATGTTCTGACTATGCCCCCTCTATGGGTCAGTACAGTACTACTCCCTATAGCCCCCAGGGTACCAGATAGAAATATATTATATATATATATATATATATATATATATATATATATATATATATATAGCAACCCAACCCCAAAAACTGGGCAAAAAAATTTAAGAAAGGGAATATGGATTAAAAACTACCTATTAAAATATCCCACGCCTCCTGCCTGACGCTCTTCTAGCAAGTGGGATGAAAGTGTCTTTTTCTTTCTTTGGCTTAAGGAACAACGAGACTACGTGTCCTCGGCTACACGGAGTAAAATAAAACAGTGCAATTTTACGAAAACTAGAGCTTTTCAGAGGTCAGAATTCATGACCAGAGTCCGATAGACTACGCTTCACCCTGTAAAGCCAAGACGACTGGCGAGTATTGAGGAACGTGGGCCAAACTCTCCTAAAACAGCACTCCACCCTAGGTACTAGCTGCTCCTGCCAGGCCACCCCAGGATATCAGCCTTGCATGCACTGGTCACCCACAGGTGCCGGTGTCTCCTGTGTCCATGCTCAGGTAACAAGCCCCTACCACTGTGAGGCTGCAGTCTCTCTCGACACAGAAGGTGGCGTACGTCTAGGTTGGATTTCTTTGCTGGTGTTTCGGTATTTCAGTCACCAAGTATTTTCCCGCCCCCGCCAAATGTTACCCTTTCCCCACAGCGCCTTTATTCCTCCACTCCTTGCCACTGCCTGCAAGGGTAGTTAAAAAAAATAAATCACAGACCTATCTTTGAGAAATTATCCCGGCCCTTCTTTTGTGACGACCCAAACTCCTCAATAGAAAAAAATTTAAAAAAAAAAACTTAAAATGAGGGGCACTTGAAGAATTAGTCTGTGATGTGGTGGGGCATGGCGAGTCAGTTCGGGGAAGGAATACAGATGAAATTTGGCGCTAAAGCTGCAGATACTGTTGGTGTCAGAAGATGGGACCCTCTTGATTCTTGATGGAAACCTGCAGACAATAAGAAGAACCACAGTCAGTACGGTAAGAAAGTTGTCCGGACGACCATAACGCTGGCACATTTTGCTGTCTACATTACTTCCAAAATCCAGTCTACCGATGGTCTAATCCTCCTAAGAAAGCATCACAGATCTCCAAGATGCTGGAAGTTTGGGTCAGAAGTCCAGAAATCAGATTGGGATTTGAGGTCCCTTTCAGATGAGCGAGTTCCACTCATCGGACTCGCATGGTGAGTATGCGGCAGCACCCGTCCTGACGTCCCAGCACTGCCGGGGTTGCATAGCATTATATCGATTTATGATGCTATGTAACCCTTACAGTTCAGGAATGTATTGTTTAACACTGACATAATACTGCAAGTGTTATCCAATACATGCCAGAACTGTAATGGTTACATAGCATCATGAATCAATATAATGCTATGCAAACCCATCAGTGCCGGGAGGTCAGGACGGGTGCTGCGCTGCGAGTCCGGAGCGTGGAACTTGCTCATCTGAAAGGGGCCTTACAGTCAGGCCTAAGTGATACTCCGGAGATCCTGGCGGCTTTACTCGTCCCTTTCAGTAAAGACTCCCACTCCCCAACAAAGGAATTCTGCAGAACTCTGCATTGTGCTATTCCTATGTAATCCCTCTGGGAAATGTATGACAATGAAGAACTCCCGACAAAAATTTTATTCCATGTCCTGCTAGAAATGTACATGATGTAATCTGTAGTGAATGTCATTTTCTTACCAGTGTCTGAATTTTTGACTTATATCATCCTGAAGTTTCTTATCTGTGTCATGTGACCAGCAATTAGACCCACCAACTCATACATAGACTTATGTGTGGACAGGAAGTCTAATTCTCTATGTATTCCTATGAGACTGAAAGTGAGGCTCCCATAGGAATGAATAGAGCAGTTACTGGCTTTCTGTCCTGGGTCAGTTGGAGGTCAGGGAGTTGGTCACATGACCCAGCTACAATAAGAAGAGAGGTTTTTACTCACAGAAACAGTCACTGATAAGAAAATGACATCACTACAGATTATATCATGCACCTTTCTAACAGGTCAGAGAATAAAAATTTTTGCGGGAGTTCTTCTTTAATTGAAAACTGGCCATGACCATATTGCTTATCAATAGCATGTGTCCCTTAACAGTCTGATACTGTCAAATCAGCTCCGACAGCAGCAGAATTGGTAGGGACACACCAAAAACAGACAGCTGTGGAGAAACTACAGCTCCCAGCACGCTCAATTCATTTCTATGGAGTCAAGCAAGTGTATATCTTGGGAGTTGTAGTGTTACCACAGCTGGAGTGCCGGAAGTTAGAGGATCCAAAAAGTCCAACCAGGGGTCAGTAAGCTAGGGCACACCAGCTGTTCTGGCACTAAATTCCCAGCATGCTCCATTCACTTCTATGGGAGCCAATCAAGTGCGCATGCTGGGAGTTGTAGTTTCACAACAGCTCACGTGCCAGAGGTTGCTGACCCCTGGTTTAAACCAATGATTTTATCTTACAAAGACGACCCAGACCATTGCAACATGAGCGAGAAGTCCTCACCTGCACTTGGCAGGCCGCAAATCGCAGATCTGCAAAATACGGATGCAGTCGGAGCGCAGTCTGCATTTTTTTTTTGCGGACCCATTAGCTTTTGCAGACATATTCTATATTTTTTTGTGGAATGGACATAAGGATGCGCAAAGCACACAGATAATCCACATGCTTTCCGCTTCCATATGTCTGTGCCTCAAAATGCGGACAACAGACCCATTGATGCCAATGGCTCCACAAAAATTGAGGATGCAACAAGGTCAGTATCCGTATTTTGTGGATATGCAATTTGCGGACCGCAGGATACATACAGTCATGTGCATGAGGCCTAAGGCAGGAAAAACACAACTGTGCCCAGAAAAGGCCAGACCCACAATACGCGCCATATAAACCCTATGGAATAAACCAATGGGAGTATACTCTGCATGTCCTAGAGGCGAGAGAAAAAAAACGTATCCTGGGGGTGCCTACCTCCATTCACACTCCTGCCTGCTCCATGCTGAAATTCAGATCAGCGTGTTTGTACCCCAGCAGCATGGTGGTAGGGTAGCAAGAAGTGGGAAGATGCTGTCCGCTGTCGCCGATCACCGACAGTTCTGCCTCTTCGGATGATCGCTCGCAATCTGTTACAGACACACATATTGCAGTTTCTATAGAGCAGTGACATTGCAGAGCACACCGTGATCCCCCCAACGTAAAGAAGAAAAAGAAAAACGGAGGAAAAAAGCTAATGTAAGATATAAAGAATGCAGCAAGGCTCTGAGCGTGGGGCTTACCTTCGCCCTCTCCGTCCTGAAGCTGCTGGCTTCCCATGAGCGACGAGCGGCTCTGAACGGCGTCAGACATGCGAGCAGAGCTCAGGGCTTTACCTGCCATGAGGCTCATACCGGTCAAAGCGTCCAGCTGCACCTAAAAGGACACAACATCTGCTCACTCCTGCGTACCCAATATGGACGCCCCTGTGTGCACCATTACTGGACAGAGGAGAGGCTTCCAATGCATTGGCCGTGCTTTTCTAACCTGGCAGTCGATATACATACATAGGCATCATCACTGGTTTGGATGGTGTGGTGCCGCTGCAACATCCTGGTACGGGCATGCTCACTGGGGGAGGACCGCGGAGGGTACGGGACACCGTTATGGTCTGGAACTTCCATGACGGGAGGGGAAACTCTGTCCATGCAGTTCACCGAAGGTCCTGGTTCTAGAAGAGAAGAAAATAAAAAAAAAAGAGGTTGACGTTTCTGCCTATGTATGAAGAACAGACCCCGCGGCATATAAAAGGAGGGGATCCTGAAAGCTGGCCATACCCGTCAAACAACTGGCAGCAAGACTGGCATCAGTCTCTTCAAATATCCAAGCTTAAAGGGGTTGCTTACTTCTGGCTACTGTTGACCAATGCATTTGTAAGACGACTACATGGCACTTACTAACATAGTCCTTGTTGACATTTGGCGCCATTTTCCATATTTCATGAGGTATGCCCAGGATTGTTGTGATGTCCACAGGGAGGTCCTGTCCATAAAATGGCTGCTGATGGAGGGTCATGTGACCAGACACATCACTTGGTCTCCTCTATTCAAATACACTACAGCTGCCATCTGCGCTTGCACTGTTAGGAATTTAGTGCAGGTGCAGAGAATGGAGGAGACCGAGCGATGTGTCAGGTCACATGACCCTCCATCAGCGGCCATTTTATGGACAGGACCTCCCAGTGGACAAGCACAAAAGACTTGGCAAACAAGGAGGCATACGTTTTGAAATTTAGAAAGGACTATACTAGTAAGTGCCATGTAGTCACCCACATTGGTCAACAGTAACCAAAAAGTGGCCAGCCCCTTTAAGCACATGTACTGTACGTGTATTGTGTACAGTGTGACTGTGCCTCATACTGTAGCACATGAATACCCTGAGCTGCAGTGCCAGGCAAAGTCACGCACTGTGGACACTGCTGTGCTGGGTGCCGCAAGCGAACAATCACAAGAAATAACCTAGGGTCAGATTTTTTGCAGCGGTTGCAAGATTCTCCTTCTCCCTCATGGGGGGGGGACAACAATGAAGTCACCCACAAGGTGCAGTAATGGCTTGACTTTACCATGAATCATGGAGGACTAGGAGTAGATCTAGCTGAAAAGATATGGTTCAACGGCTGGAAAATTCCCAGCGTAGTCTAAATTTTTTTGGGGTTTTACGGCTGGTCGCCGTCTCTGGGAGAGACCGCCCTGGTGCCTGATGTGTCCCCGCAGAGTCCTCTTATGTGTGTTCAGCAGCTCCATAAGCCACATATTAGACACTAAAGATGGACGTCAGATGAACACCATGATTTCGGTGGCACCTGTAGACCACCTGAAGGCAGATAAAGGAAACAAGGATAGGGCATATGGATCGCAACATGCCCGATCATTCTGTTTTCATAGTGGAGCCTCCAGCAGAGGTGACCGGCGGCGGTTTATTCCCCACTGACAACAAGCCAAGGGTAAGGGACGGAAGGAATAGGTGTCAACTGAAAGAGTGTATGGCCGACGGCTATCTAAGGTAAAACGCGATTCATTATTATGGTGGTAACATAATCAGTGGCGCAGTGAGGCGGCTGGATAGAGCGATGCACTGGAAAACAGACACATTCCCGCTATGGTCACATTTGCACTGATGTTAATGGGGTCCACTGGTTTTTCGCAGCATTTTACTGGACAAAATAGCGCTGCACGAACTGCTGACCTGTTCGGCTTTTTTAACTAGATCTGTGACAGCGGCACCTACCAAAGCCTCCGACATAGATGTGACCCCAAAAAACCCTCAGTTGCATTTAAAAAAAAAGTCAGTCAAAGTACGTTTGATGAAAACTGAATACGATTTTAAAATTGTATGAAAAAAATTTAAAAAAAAAAAAAAAAAAAAACAACAAGCCGTTGAGCACAAAAATCACTGTAAAATTGACAAAAAAATTCTTAAAGGGGACCTCCGAGCTCTCTGGATATGTCTGTTTAATAAGTACCTGGATCATATTTTCTCTCACTGCGCACTGTGTGGTTCCCTCTATTATTCCTTCTAGAAATGTATGGATGAATTGACAGCTGGGTGTTACCATCTTCCTTGTGAAAGGGGTGTCTCGCTAAATAGCCTGTCAGGGCTGACTGGACAAATGTCAATGTGTAGGGAGAAGCCCCCAATGGGTAACATTTTATTCATGCCTTTCTAGAAGGAATAACAGAGGAATTGAGTTATAAAAAATAGATTCTCCAGAATTATTTAGTGAATACCAGTATTAAAATATATACAAGCCCTTAATATGTGTACTGTGTACCCTAACACAAGCGCTCCCTCCTGGAAGCAAATCGTCATTGTGTAATGTAATTTGTCAACAGGCAGTAAAAGACGCCAACGTGTTCTGTAGAACTGACGCTTTATGGCAGATGGTGCAGTAAAGACACTAAACATAGAAAATGTGCAAAGATATATCCCAGTAACTCCTTCCATAAAGAAACCTTCAGAAAATGTAATACTGGTGGCCTATCCTCAGGATAGGTCATCAATATCTCTTAGGCGGTGGTCCGACACCTTGCACCCCACCCATCACCTTTTCAGCGGAGCAGAAATTGGTCCATTGTGTAGTGGACGGAGCGCTGAGTCCTCTGCACTGTTTACCTGCATGTCGTCTGCTTTGCAGTGGTGGTGCAGTGTAATGACACCCAGTCATCCCATTAACTAGAATGGGAGAAGTAGGTCATCAGTATCTGATCTGTGGGGGTAGGTCATCAATATCAGTTTGGCCGGGGTCTGACTCCCGGACCCATGCTGATCAGTGGTTTGAAAAGAATGCAGCGCTCATAGGAGTGCTGCCTTCTCTTCATTGTTTACCTGCTCTCCATCATCAACGCAGCGAAGAGCAGTGGTAATTGCAACTCCTGAGGATAGGTCATCAATACAAGAAACTGGCCGACCCCTTTAAAGGGAGTCTTTCACCTGTTTTTCACCTATATAACTAACAGCAGTGCTCCACAGAAGATTGTATACACATCCCAGACATACCTGTGTGCACTGTGTGTGTGTATTACATGTCACATCCCAGACATACCTGTGTGCACTGTGTGTCTGTATTACATGTCACATCCTAGACATACCCGTGTGCACTGTGTGTGTGTATTACATGTCACATCCCAGACATACCTGTGTGCACTGTGTGTCTGTATTACATGTCACATCCTAGACATACCTGTGTGCACTGTGTGTGTATTACATGTCACATCCCAGACATACCTGTATGCACTGTGTGTCTGTATTACATGTCACATCCCAGACATACCTGTGTGCACTGTGTGTGTGTATTACATGTCACATCCCAGACATACCTGTGTGCACTGTGTGTGTAAGTATTACATGTCACATCCCAGACATACCTGTGTTCACTGTGTGTCTGTATTACATGTCACATCCCAGACATACCTGTGTGCACTGTGTGTGTGTATTACATGTCACATCCCAGACATACCTGTGTGCACTGTGTGTGTATTACATGTCACATCCCAGACATACCTGTGTGCACTGTGTGTGTGTATTACATGTCACATCCCAGACATACCTGTGTGCATGGTGTGTCTGTATTACATGTCACATCCCAGACATACCTGTGTGCACTGTGTGTGTGTATAACATGTCACATCCCAGACATACCTGTGTGCACTGTGTGTGTGTATTACCTGTCACATCCCAGACATACCTGTGTGCACTGTGTGTGTGTATTACATGTCACATCCCAGACATACCTGTGTGCACTGTGTGTGTGTATTACATGTCACATCCCAGACATATCTGTGTGCACTGTGTGTCTGTATTACATGTCACATCCCAGACATATCTGTGTGCACTGTGTGTCTGTATTACATGTCACATCCTAGACATACCTGTGTTCACTGTGTGTCTGTATTACATGTCACATCCCAGACATACCTGTGTGTACTGTGTGTCTGTATTACATGTCACATCCCAGACATACCTGTGTGTACTGTGTGTCTGTATTACATGTCACATCCCAGACATACCTGTGTGCACTGTGTGTCTGTATTACATGTCACATCCCAGACATACCTGTGTGCACTGTGTGTGTGTTACATGTCACATCCCAGACATACCTGTGTGCACTGTGTGTGTGTTACATGTCACATCCCAGACATACCTGTGTGCACTGTGTGTCTGTATTACATGTCACATCCCAGACATACCTGTGTGCACTGTGTGTCTGTATTACCTGTCACATCCCAGACATACCTGTGTGCACTGTGTCTGTGTATTACATGTCACATCCCAGACATACCTGTGTGCACTGTGTGTCTGTATTACATGTCACATCCCAGACATACCTGTGTGCACTGTGTGTCTGTATTACCTGTCACATCCCAGGACATACCTGTGTGCACTGTGTGTCTGTATTACATGTCACATGCAGACATACCTGTGTGCACTGTGTGTGATTACATGTCACATCCCAGACATACCTGTGTGCACTGTGTGTCTGTATTACATGTCACATCCCAGACATACCTGTGTGCACTGTGTGTCTATTACATGTCACATCCCAGACATACCTGTGTGCACTGTGTGTCTGTATACATGTCACATCCCAGACATTACCTGTGTGCACTGTGGTGTGTGTATTACATGTCACATCCCAGACATAACTGTGTGCAATGTGTGTGTATTACATGTCACATCCAGACATACCTGTGTGCACTGTGTGTGTGTATTACATGTCACATCCCAGACATACCTGTGTGCACTGTGTGTCTGTATTACATGTCACAATCCCAGACATACCTGTGTGCACTGTGGTGTCTGTATTACATGTCACATCCCAGACATACCTGTGTGCACTGTGTGTGTCTGTATTACATGTCACATCCCAGACATACCTGTGTGCACTGTGTGTCTGTATTACATGTCACATCCCAGACATACCTGTGTGCACTGTGTGTCTGTATTACATGTCACATCCCAGACATACCTGTGTGCACTGTGTGTGTGTATTACATGTCACATCCCAGACATACCTGTGTGCACTGTGTGTGTGTATTACATGTCACATCCCAGACATAACTGTGTGCACTGTGTGTGTATTACATGTCACATCCCAGACATACCTGTGTGCACTGTGTGTCTGTATTACATGTCACATCCCAGACATACCTGTGTGCACTGTGTGTCTGTATTACATGTCACATCCCAGACATACCTGTGTGCACTGTGTGTCTGTATTACCTGTCACATCCCAGACATACCTGTGTGCACTGTGTCTGTATAGTATGTATAACAGTAAAGAATGTTTCCATATGTCTCTGCGCTGGGGCAGGGTGCTGCTACATATACTGTTTGGCTTCCAGACGCTTGGCGGTGACAAAGTGCCGCCGATCCAATGCGCCTTCAGCCTGATTATTTTAAGGCTGGTGGTTAATATAGAAGAAGAAATCTTCTACTGTGGTTTTACAGACAAATTCTGCCAACCTAGAAGGGAATGGGTTAACCGTAGCTTCATGTGCATAAGAGCTGTGAGCAGCTTCTTGACGAAAGTCCAAGAGGCAGACGGATAACGGGTCATAAAGATATCAGGGCGAGCAGAATATGCAGGAGAACCGATGATCACAGTGATAGCTGGCGCACGGCGCGCAGTTTCTGATAGTTCCAACTTACCTCTGCTGGCCAGCTTGGTCCGGCTGTACGAGGTCTGTGGCGGATACTGCGGCGTACTCAACTCCTGCTCTCTCAAGGTCCCCAGAAGAGACTCTGTGTCATCATGTCCACTCTCCTGCAGGGGTTTGCTCAAACCTCTGAGAGTCTCTCCCTCGCTCATCCTGTGTCCCTCCCCAGTGCAATCCTCCTCCATGCTCTCTGAATGTAACATAGACGGGTGATATCTGGGGGGCGGTGGAGCGTGTGTTGCCTGATGCATACATTCTTGTACTCGGATCTGAAGGAGATGATGGTAGGGCTCAGAGGGGCTCTGGTAGGATATGTTGCCTGCATCGACTTGAGTCAGGTGCTGGTTGAAGAGTTCGTTCAGCTCCTGCTGCTGTTGCTGGTGCTGTTTAATAAGCTGCATGAAATCGGCGGGGGGCAAGCGCGTATCCGCGTGCCCTGTCAGAGAGTGCCGTGGGGAGAGCAGACCCTGTAGCATGTGCGGCAGTTGCTGGTGATGTCTGGTATATGTGCCGGGGGTGGGCGAGAGCAAAGCCTGCTGCAGCGCAGAGGTGGGGTAATTCTGTTGGGGGGGTGTCGCACTGAAGGCAGGATACTGCTCGAGTTGGGGAACTTTCAAGGCTTGAGAAAAACCAGAGGTGCCCGATGGGCTGTATCCGGCGCTTCCTTGGCTTGCGTATCCCGATGGGGGAGGCCTTGGCTGGTCAGAAAACACATGGGGGTGCAGGTGGGTCTGGTCGTAATTTGTGGAGGGAGAAAAGCGGCCCATATTCAAGCTGTGGGACGAGAAAAAATTTGCGTCATGGATAAGGATTATAATTGAACACACAAAGCTTTGGATAGGTCATCAATATCAGATCAATGGGGGCGACTTCTGGCACCCCTGCAGCACAGTTCTATTCGAAAGAGCTGCAATACCGGGCACAGCCACTATCAAAGGGAATGGCACTGTGCCTGGCATACAACGAAGGATATGCAGAGCATTGCAGCCCCTTCAATCAGCTGATAGTGTGGGTGCTAGCCACCGCTCTTATAATCCCTGGCAAACAGATACCTTTGCAAGGAGAAAGTTTCCATTGGTTGCTACAGGGGAAAACAATGCAATAGCTTCTGCACGTCTGCCATGTCCTACCTGTGCACTTCAGCACTGTCAGCACTCAGCTGCTTGGAAAGAGGTCGGTGGGTATAATTGCCCAACGAAGCCATAAGCGACGCCCGTTGCTGCATCTGTATGTGATTGGCACAAGGATTGATAGGAATACCCCGCGCAGCTCCTGACATATCAGATGGCTCCTGCACCTGGATGGTGACTTGCTGTGCTGACTGCTGCTGCTGGTTCTGCTGCTGCTGGATGCCCATGCGCGGCAGTGTAATGCTAGGTGGAGGGGAGCCGCTGCTAGCAGGCTGGTAAAGAGCAGTGTGAGTGGGCACCCCCTGATACTGAGTGGAAGGTTGGGCTCCTGGAGGTGGAAAGAAAAAAGGAAAATCAGTAAGGGGGAAAAAAAAAAAAGATACATGAAAGAACATGGAAAGCTGCTGTACCATGTGTCTGGAGCATGGCACTGGAAGATGGAGGGGGGCTGTTATTTGGCTGTCTGAAGAGGTGGTTGCTGGCTGGATTTGGAGGGGGACTGGAAGGCTGGATTCGCAATCTGACAAGAGACAACAGGACAGGTCAATAAAATCATTAAATCCTGTAACATTATAGATACTTAGGACACATGGTTCTTAGTCAATATTAAAGGGGTCGTCCGCTTTTTTCATATTGATGACCTATCACTGTGGTAGGTCATCGATATCAGAGAGGTGGGAGGGCGGCAACTTCTGGCACCCTGCCGATCAGCTGTCTGAAGAGAAAGCATCGCTCGTACGCGAGAGGACAACCCCTTTAGGCCAAATGCACATGATGCGGATTGTGTGCGGAGAATCCGCACCGTAGGTCATGTACATTGTATTCTATGGGAATTTGAAATTCTCACGTACACGAGTGTGGATTTTAACTTACGGTACAGATTCTAAAATCCGCAGCATGTCAATTCATTTTATTTTACCTGTCCGGATTTTCTCCATTCACTTCAATGGGGAGAGGAAAATCCGCATCAATTGATGGGGATTGACCGCAAAGATTTCCCTGTTAACACCTGCAGATCTCAGTGCGCACATAAATCCTGAACGTGTGCATTTTCCCTTAAAGGGAAGCTGTCAGGAGCATCGTGCAGCCCGAACCAGTATGGACTACCAATAAGCCTCCTGGTGACAAACAGCTTCTGTACAACATTATATATAAGAAGATACGAGGTCCCGCTTGTAGAATAGGTGACTGAGGACCGCTGTTTTAGTGACTAGTGGGGTCCCAGCAACCAGATATTTGTCATATATCCTTATTTGTAGGGATCCTACTGTAAAGGAGTTGCTTGGCCGAGGAGCCGACTACCGATTCCTCGCAGCGTGCAACCAAATGAAAGAAAAAAACAAAAACCACTCACCTGTCGCCAGCTGCTGGACCAGAAGTGGCCTGGTACCCATGTCCACTACTGACAAGCATTAGCTAGTGGGTTTTTTTTCTTTTTATTTCATTTGGGCCGAATGGGCAAGTCAGCTTCTAGGCTGGACAACCCCTTTCAATGCATTTATGTGTAAAGCTCTATTTTACAGTGTTAGGCTACTTTCACACTTGCGTTTGCAGGATCCATCACAGGCTCTCACAAACGGTCCTGAACTGAGCAGTTTTTCCCTGATGCATTCTAAATTGAAAAGAATCCATTCAGAATGCATCAGTTTGCTTCAGTTCAGTCTGAATTCCGTTTTGGAGGCGGAGACTAAACCCTGCTTGCTGCGTTTTGTTGTCCGCTTGACGGAAACTGATCCAAACGGATCCGTCATGACTCACAATGTAAGTCAATGGGGACGGACACAACAGAAAACGGATCCGTCCTCCATTGACTTTCATTGGAGTTCATGACGGATCCGTCTTGACTACGTAAAAGATAATACAAACGGATCCGTTCAGAACTGATGCGGACAGTTGTATTATCATGACGGATCTGTTTGTGAGAGCCTGGACGGATCTCACAAACGGATCCTGCAAACGCAAGTGTGAAAGTAGCCTTACATTTACAATGGATGAGCTTTTAGCTTCAAGAACTACAACAAAAGAAATCGGAGCCTTCAGCTTGTGAACCAGTTTGTTCTCTTATACTAAAGCCGTTTAAAAAAAAAACGTAACATGAGAAGGATGAGAAGACGGCCGTCACAGTCAACGCTCGTTACCTCTGGAGCTGGTGCGTGAGGAGGGCAGGCTGATTCTCACAGGCTGGTACCATGGTCGATGACTGGAGCGGAGGAGATGGTTGTGCAGGGCGAATGCAATCCTGAAAAGGATCCAAAAGGAGAGATGAGCCGGTTATCTCACCAGATAGATATATACTGTGTTCACGCCACATAAAGCACAGGTGCAGAGCCACAAGACCTCAAGTATCACATGGCCCTGCTGTCCACAGAAACCAGCTTTTATTTTCAAGGATACGTCCACATGATCCATTATGTTAATTAGCAAAGTGAATGAGATTCTAGCAAATCTCACCCACAAGCTGCTGAAAGAAATCCACAGTGTAAAGTGTCAACTTATGCTGCGGATTTCTACTGCCTCTGGCGAAATCCGTGGCGAATCCACATCAAAAGCATGACAAAGCTGGATCCTGATCTGCAGCAAATTCTTCAGAAATGAATTGTACCGTGTTGATGCTCAGATAGGTTTCTATAGGCGCTATAGACAAATCTGAGGAATGCGGCTATGGATGTGGAAGAGTGCCTTGCCTGGATCTGATGCTGCAGGAGGTGCTGCTGATACTCCTGCTGGTACATGACGTGCTGCTGCTGTGTGTGCTCCAGGGTCCGTTCATCCATATGTATGCCATACATCTTCTGCAGCTGCTCACACTCCTAGAAATGGGCAGAGTTACCATTAATCCACTACTTCTATGTGTAATCCCTCTAAAGGAGAGAGACTGGTCACATATTGTTATATTATATAGTAAAGGTATAAAATGGATGGCGTCCAGTATACCATCCATGTCCGGGAGGAACGCTATGGCCATCACAACCCTAAAGTGTGACCAATTGGTTTCTAAAAATAGGGAAGAAAAACTTCTGAAGGTTTTGGGTTGGGTGGTGTTCTTCTCTTTCAACTGCATTGAAATTACTTTCCATATTGGAATATCCCTTTAAACCTGACATAATGGTGTGTCATGGAGTGGCTTGTATTAAAGGGGTTGTCTCATCACAGACAATGGGGGCTTATCCTAGCCATATGTCCCCATTGTCTGTGATGAGACAACCCCTTTATGGCTCCAGGATGTACTATTATGTCATGGTGATGACGGGCACAGGAGCTGATCCAGCACAATCATCACATCTAGTAAGCCCTGACTATGGGGCATCCCAGCTGTTAGACATTATCCCCTATCTACAGGTTCAGATTGGTGGGGGTCCTACCGCTGGGACCCCCCCATCAATCACAAGAACAGGAGCCACGTACCCCCTTGCTGCTCCCATGAAATAACTGGCCGCTGCATTAATTTCTATGGGAGTTCTGGAGATAACAGTACAGCGCTCGCCTATCTCCGGAATTCCTACAGAAATGAATGGAGCGGCCGCACATGAGTGACCAGCTGCTTCAGTCATTTCAGGGTGGAAGGCAGGGGGTACAGTGTCCCCTGGTGTCGTGATTGGTGGGGGTCCCAGTTGATCCGATAGTTATGCCCTATCCTGTCAATAGGATGAAGCTTTTACCTACCAGAATACCGCTTTAACCTCCTAGATGTCACATTCAATAGTGTGCACTGCAACTATGCTGGTATATGTGAGAGCCCCCCTATGGAGATCGTCCATCTTTCACGTGACCGTTCAGCCAATCATTGGCCTCAGCAGTCATGCGCCGATCAGACACATGTGACCACAAAAGCCAGTGATTGGCCGAGTGGTCAAGTGAACAATGGGACATGATCGGAACCGGAAGCCCCAGGGACGGGATCTTCAGTAGGGGAATTAGGCTTTTTTTATTTGCTTTATAAGCCAAAGTACTTTCCATACTCCCCCTTTGTAACCCAGGATCAGTGACAGCCCCAGAGGTGAGCAATCAGAAGTAGTTTATTACTTCTTATGTTGGGAATGCCCCTGTAATAACCTGATAGCATCGGGCACATTGGCTGACAAAGTCCTTCTCTACAACTCCGCTTTACCCCGTGCCATACTCCTCCTGTGCTATCACCACATTCATTCGATAAAACTTCTTGTGAGAGAACATAATAAGTCCGTTTTTAAGAAGAGAATGAATCAGTATGACTTGGGACTGTGGGAGGAAACTTGAGTACCTATCAGAACCAACACGTGGAGGCCACACAAGCTCCATGCACGAGTTGCCCTGCATGGCAGCATTACTAACCACTGTGGCCGCCACCTGCCCATTTCCACGGTCAATGCCCATTACCTGCTGTAGCTGTTTGATGCTGCTGTTCTGGTGTGCCGTTTTCTCCAGGTGAGCTTTAAATGCCTGGATGGTGGCGGCTCCATCGGAGAACCTGCGCACCGGGGAGAAGCGCTCGGCGGGGAGGTGAAGCGTGTTGGAATCTTTGTACATGGAGCTGGAAAGACAAAGACGTTGCCCAGTAATGGAGACGTGAGTGTCCATAACAAAAGAACTACAACCAGGGATCAGCAACCTTCAGGACTCCAGATGCTATGAAACTACAACTCCCAGCATTGACATTGGCCTGACACTAGAAGTGAAAGGAGGATTCTGGGAGTTGTAGTTTTAGAACAGCTGGAGAGCCAGAGGTTGCTGATCCCTGACCTACACCATCTATTGAAACACTCAGGGGTGGACTGGGAACTTAAAGTGGCCCTGGAAAAAATATTAAAAGTGGCCCCATTTTGGAGTTGGGTCCAAATTGATGGAAGGCAGGGCCAGGAATACCATATTGTGGCCCATTATACCGCCCCAACAGAGCCAAGAACCACAGTCCATCACAGAATACTGCCAGCAGCACAAAATACACCCCAAGAACTTCCACTGGTTGGCTGTGAGGAGGGCTCAGGTGGCCCCCTGGGCATCAGCCCACCAGGAAATTTCCCTGTAAGGTCTATGGCCAATCTGTCCCTGGAAACACTGGTAAACTAGGACGAGAACATTGAGCGCGTGGAGCACTTTGTGATCGGTGGGGTTCCCAGCAGTAGGACCACCACCCGGCAGATATTCTCTTTCCAGTGGATAAGTGGCTATTACTGGAATATCCTTTTAACCCTAACATAACTGTACAATCACAGATTGGCTTGTATTATGCCTCTATGATGTACTATTATGTCATGGTGATGGCAGGGCAGAGGAGCTGTGCCAGGACAATCCTCACAAATACAAGGCTTTGACGGCTATTTAAACCCCTAGAGCAGGGTTAGGCAACCTCCGGCACTTCAACTATTGTAAAACTACAACTCCCAGCATGCATGCTTGCTCTGCTCCTGTAAGAACTCACATAGAAATGAATGGAGCATGCTGGGAATTGTAGTTTCACAACAGCTGGAATGCCGAAGGTTCCTAGAGCATCTATGTGGGGAGACAAGCGAGCCCTCCTCTGAAGCTAGTCCATCGTTTGCGAGATTGTTCAGCTTATCATTGGCCTGAGCAGTCATGTGACCGGCAAATCCGGTGATTGGCCGAGTGGTCACATGATGATCGGAACCAGAAGCCCCAGGGACGGGACCCACAGGCCAGGAGCGGGGGACCTTCAGCAGGTGAATTAGGCTTTTTCTCTTTGGTTTATAAGCATCTCTGCTCCCCTGAGGATTTTGAAGTGTCGGACAACTCCTTTAAGAGGTTACCAAAAAGTCAGGCTTGATGATTATAGCAAATAAATAAAATCAATCCCTTTCTTTTGTGAACTGTCACCTGAAAATATAGATAATTCTGACAAGATAACGTGAGAAAAACATCCACGACATACAAGCCGTAGTGTAACAGTGAACACAATGGCGTTCTCCTCTAACCCAGCCCTAAATGCTGCCATGAAGTGCTGTGACCCATATCTGTCCCGGCATTCGTGCTCTATCTATATGCAGGAGGATCGTGCCTGCTTGGCTCAGACGAAAATAACGCCGTGACCGTAAACTTCAGGTCAAACTATTTACTGTTTACATAAGGCTTGCACAATGTTCCCTGTAAAATGCAAACATAAGGAATACACATCATTAACAGGTGTGTGGGCCGGCAGCCAAAAGTGCAAAGTAAAGTGTGCACGAAGGGAGCTTAGGTGAGGAGCAGCATTAGGGTATTTTTTACGGATGGCATTTGTGATGCATCGTCGCTGCAGCTTTGGATGTGGGCCCGTGCTGCGGTCCGTAATGCACGGGCATCGTCTGTGTGGACACCGCAAAAAAGTAGTGCGGAAGTGAATTGGTCCGCATTCATGATGCAGCCCACAAACAGCGGCTCCACAATGTACAGGCTCCGACCAACAACGATCGTGTGCATGAGACCTTAGACTAAGGTGTAATATCAGTCACAACCACTGCTAAAAGTACCGCACTAAGCCTGGTAGTCACTGAAGAGGACATGGCGATTGACATCAAGGCCCACAATGGTGACCTGTCCATGCAGGATGGGTAAGGACATTTTTTTACTTTGTATATAAGGCCTAAGGTCAGTACAATGGACAGGTACTCAGGTTTTTACTTGAAGAGGTTGTCTCATTGCAGCAGTACTACTCCCATTGAAGTCAATGGAAGCAGCACTGCAGTGACAGCACTGTCCACCACAAGGTTAAAGGGGTTATCCAAGACTACATAACCACTCTTCATGTGCCGGGCCCCTCACGGTGCTTATACTTACCCCGCTCCCTGCGCTGCTCCTTGTCCCCGTACTGCAACGCTCCTAGCGGCAAATTTACATATTACAAAAGTAGCAATTCGGCAGTAAGGGGGCCCTCAATAAAGATAATAGCAGAGTTAGGGTCTGCTGACATTAGCACATCCCTAATGTAAGCAGGTTTAAGAGGGTTAATTCTGGTGACAGAAACCCTTTAAAGAACTCCTGCAAACATTTTTATTCTCTGACCTGTTAGAAAGGTGCTTGATGTAATCTGTAGTTAGGGCTGGGCGATTAATCAAATTAATTCGATTAATTTGCCAATTGCAAGCCTCACGATTTTATTTTTTAGGAAAATCGTGAATTCGATTTTCCTAAAATGGCGCCCGACATATAAAATAAAAAAAAATCTCTCACCTGTCCTGCGCCGCGGCTCCGCTCTGGTGTCCGGCGCTCCTCTTCTTTTCCAGGGCTGCACTGCACTGTCCTGACGCTGCACGCAGTCAGGTGACAGTGCAGCGCCGGGAGAAGAAGAGGAGCGCCGGACACCAGAGCGGAGCCGCGGCGCAGGACAGGTGAGAGATTTTTTTTTTATTATTATGATGGTGGCTGCTCTGAGGTCTGGAGGGGGCACTTTGGGCTGCTCTGAGGTCTGGAGGGGGCACTTTGGGCTGCTCTGAGGTCTGGAGGGGGCACTTTGGGCTGCTCTGAGGTCTGGAGGGGGCACTTTGGGCTGCTCTGAGGTCTGAAGGGGGCACTTTGGGCTGCTCTGAGGTCTGAAGGGGGCACTTTGGGCTGCTCTGAGGTCTGAAGGGGGCACTTTGGGCTGCTCTGAGGTCTGAAGGGGGCACTTTGGGCTGCTCTGAGGTCTGGAGGGGCACAATGGGCTGATGTGAGGTCTGATGGGGGTATAGTGGGCTGATGTGGGGTCTGATGGGGCACAATGGGCTGATCTGAGGTCAGATGGGGGTATAGTGGGCTGATCTGAGGTCTGATGGGGCACAATGGGCTGATCTGGGGTCTGATGGGGGTATAGTGGGCTGATGTGAGGTCTGGTGGGGCCACAGTAGGCTTTTTTTATTTATTTTTTTATATTTTTACTAACATAAGAAAATCGAGATTTAAATCGTGAATCGTCCAAAATTTAAAAAAAAAAAAAAAAAAAGATTTTTTTTTTGGCCATATCGTCCAGCTCTATCTGTAGTGAATGCAGAGACTATATATAGAGACTGCATTTCTGAGTTATCCCCTCTCTTCTTATTGTAGCTGTGACCAACTCCCTGACCTCCAACTGACCCAGGACAGGAAGCCAGTAACTGCTCTATTCATTCCTAGGAGACTGAAAGTGAGGCTCCCATAGGAATGCATAGAAAATTAGACTTCCTGTCCACACATAGGTTTCTGTGCGAGTTGGTGGGTCTAGTTGCTGGTCACATGACACAGATAAGAAACTTCAGGGAGATATTACTCCCAAATACAGCCATTTTTAAGAAAATGACATTCACTACAGATTACATCATGTACATTTCTAGCAGGACATGGAATAAAAATTTTTGCAGGAGTTCTCATTTAAGGTACAGCATCTTTTGCTGAATGACACGGGCACATCACTGTTGATCCATGAATTGCGCAAGGCTAGGGGTCAGCTGACCTCCCTGAGAAAACAAAGAATCTCCAATCTATCAGCTCCAGCGTGGCAATCAGCAGGTGTGGGGCAAAGTTTACAAGCTCACGTATGCATCGACTGGTCAAAGGTTGGGAGGGCACCTTCGGATATACTTCCCAAGAAAACAAAGAACATTTTTCATTACATAGTTTGTGAGGCTGAAAAAAAAAAAAAAAAAAACCCACAGAAGCTGATCCAGTTCAGCCCAGTATCCTGCAAAGCTGATCCAGAGATATTCTCCAATTGTTAAAGGGGCTATCCAGCCTCATGAAATCTTAGCTGTGAATGGGTAATACAACAAAAGGTGTAATACCTTGCCAATCCCTTGTTGCTCCCGAGCCCACACTTCTCCAGTCCTCTGCCAGTCTCCGTTTACTGGGCTGCAGACACCAGAGAATGGTTGCAGCGGTCACATTTCAAGCCCACAACATGGCTGGAGTTGGGTAAACAGAGACCGGCAGGGGACAAGTGAAATGTCAGCACAAGGCTGGCAGGAGTGGTAACCCGCTGTCAAAATTCATGGTCCTGGATTACCCCTTGAAGAACAGTCATGAAGAATATTAAAGGGGTTGTCCCACAAAAAATATTCTAGTTTTCAAACCAGCACCTGGATCTGAATACTTTTGTAATTGTATGTAACTAAAAACATTCTATAGTCGAGTTATTCAATAAAATATATCTGTATAGCGCCACCTGCTGTTTGTTTCTTTTCCTTATTTCTTTGACCTGCTCACTGAGATGGCCGCACACGCTCAGTTTCATCCCTCCATTGCCTCCTGAGCTGTCATAGGGAGAGCATGGACACGCCCCCTGAGCTGTGATAGGGAGAGCATGGACACACACCCTGAGCTGTGATAGGGAGAGCATGGACACGCCTCCTGAGCTGTGATAGGGAGAGCCGAGACACTCCTCCTGACCTGCAGCAGGAAAGACACTCCCCTTGAGCTGCCAGCTTGCTATAAATCTACCAGAGCAATGAATGGGGAGATCTGTGGATCCATGTGAGGTACAGGGCTGGTTCTAGCTTTGTTATAAAGAGATTGTCATGGACTCCATGATGTCTGATAACCCCTTTAACAATTAACACAGATCGGTAAAAGGAGACTTAAAGGACCAGAGGTTTCTACGTGATGTAAGAAGAAGCACAAAAAACACATTTCTGAGGTTCTACCTGATTTAAAAAAAAAAAAAAACCTGAAATAAATGCTAGACATTCGCCCGGTCGTGACTACTTACCGGTGCTGGTCGGGTATCAGGTGCGGAGGCCACAATCGGTTCCGGAAAGCCTGCTGCCCCAGCTGGCGCTGTAAGTCTGGGGGGATTTCTGCTGTAGGACAAGTCATTGCCAATGTGTGTCTCTTGGAGCGGTTGGCAAGATACCTTAAATACAGATGGAGAGAACACTAAGACTAGATTTTTGGATGCTGACATTCCCATTTGTGATGCAGATGAGTAAAATGTATTCTGGGATCACACATAATTGCTACTTTAGGGGTTGTCTCACTTCAGCAAGTGGCATTTATCATGTACAGAAAGTTAATACAAGGCACTTACTAATGTGTTGTGATTCTCCATATTATCTCCTTTGCTGGCTGGATTCATTTTCCCATCACATTAAACACTGCTCGTTTCCAGGGGTTACAACCAACATGTAATCAATTAGTGGTGGTCGTGCTTACACACTATAGGGAAAAGTGTTGTCCTATCCACACTCCCACAGTCCCAGCCACCAGAGAGGCTGGTGCTTTTTCCAATAATGTGCAAGAACGACCACTGCTGCTGGATTGCAGGGTGGTCGTAACCCCTGGATATGGGCAGTGTATAATGTGATGGAAAAATAAATCCAGCCAGCAAAGGAGGCAATATGGACAATCACAATACATTAGTAAGTGCCTTGTATTAACTTTCTCTACATGATAAATGCCACTTGCTGAAGTGAGACAACCCCTTTAAGGCCTAACTCACACTACGGTATTTCCCATCCATGTGCTGTCCTGATGACACAATGTGCAATTCAGTCGTCCGCTCCTCCTCAGGGACTGTAGCGCCGTGCGGAAAAATCACAGCATGCCCCATTCCTGTTTGATTTCCATCTGAGACTCAAACTAATGGGGTCAGGAAAAAACACCCCCACCCAAATGCCCAGATTTTTGCAGACAGAAATCGGAATGGCCATCTTAAAATCATATCCGTGTTGCTGGTACCGTAAAACATGGCAGATTTGCCACACTCAAATACAAGGCGGTAGAGCAGTGGTCAGCAACCTTCTGCACTTCAGCTGCCAGAAAACTACAACTCCCAGCATGCACACTTGCTTGGCTGTTTTTTTTTTTTTTTCACTGCCATAGAAGTGAAATACGGCTTCTGGGAGTTGTAGTTTCAGAACAGCTGGAGTGGCAGAGGCTGCAGATCCCTGCGGTAGGGACATGCCATTTCAGTCCCATGTGGATGTACCGCTATAGTGTAGGCACCCACGGCATTGAGAGTACTTCCTGTGACAGTGCTGAGCGATACCTATAGGGTCCGAATCCACACACGCACCAATCTCTGTGTAGCAGTGCACCCACTGGATGGGAAGGGGCTGCAGCATGACTTCATGTGACCCCAGAATCACAAAAAGATCCGTCAGTGCCTGATTATTTTCTGATTCTGCATTTGGTTCTACATGCAAATCATTCTGTAAGCCCAGTCAGTGCTAAGCGTGGCCCCAGCATAAGGGGGTCTCATGAAGACAACCCCTGCCCAAATACCCTGTTAGGAACTTATGGACATCACAGAGGGAGGCCAACCTCTCCAGACCCCCCGACAAGTAAGAATACAGAGATGCACTGTAGCCTTACTTGTTTTATATACCGAGTGGCTACCATGTTATACTATAGATCACATAGAAAATAGCTACTTAAAAGGGGTTCACCTGGAATTAAAAAAATAAAAATACCTAATATTACTTTATTATAAATATATTCCCAAATACCTTTCATTAGTTATAATGGCTCGTTTTGTCCAGGGAGCAATCATGAGGAGAAATAAAATGGCCGCCGTCCTATCAGTACACACAAAACCTGTCCTAATCACAGAGCAGGACAAGTTACTTCACAACACTGAGGTAAAGAGCTGCCTCATCCTCCTCTCTGCTCTGCTTGTCAGGGATTACTCCATTTCTACAGAGATTCAGCTGAAGATCTTATCAGCTGTATTCAGGATTCTAATTCCGGACGAGCAGAGCAGAAAGGAGGATGAGGCAGCTCTATAGCTCAGTGTTGTGAAGTAACTTGTCCTGTTGTGTGATTAGGACAGGTTTTGTGTGTACTAATAGGACGGCGGCCATTTTATTTCTCCTAATTATTGCTCCCCAGACAAAACGAGCCATTATAACTAATGAAAGGTATTTGGGAATGTATTTAGAATAAAGTAATATTTAAGTATTTTCAGTCATTTTATTTTCTTAATTCCTGGAGAACCCCGTTAACCCCTGAGATGAGGCAGTCGAGTCCATAAGCTACGGCTGGTACTGCAGCCCACACAAGTGAACGGGGCTGACCTGCAATACCAGGAGTGACCCTGTGTCTGGAAGAACACGGCCATGTTTTTGAAGTCTCATACCACTCCTTTAAACAAACAAGTAAAGGACGTTGACCTGCCCTTGGATTAAACAGGATTTCCACACCAAACAGAAGTACGGTCGTAAATGAATAAATCAGACGCTACAGCCGCAGGCGGTTTTGTTGTTGTGGCCATTTGTGCAAAGGTGAAGAGGCTAAAAATGGCTGCCACAGCTAAAAATGTCAAAACACCAGCGAGTAAAACAATCACAATTACCAAACCTTTCTGCTTTACTACTATGTGGACATTTAATGTAGTGACGGCCCAAAAACCATGTTGGTGTCAGTGCCATTAATTTTTTTTTTTATTAAATATTTTATCTGTTATTATTTTAGCTTTTGATATTAAAGACTATTAAATGCCTCCCATATGAATATACTTACCTGGCTCCCTGCACCGCCGCTGCTGCTTCTCCCTGTGCGCGGATGAAAATATCCGGTGTTGGGGGGGAGCAGCCAATGGCAGGGGGGGACGGGGACGAGCCTCCCTAGTGACACCCGCGATGCTAGGGAGGCTAGTCCCCGCCTGCTGTTGACTGCCCCCCTCTCCCTGATGTTTTCATCCGCGCACAGGGAGGAGCAGCGGCAGCGCGGGGAGCCAGGTAAGTATATTCATTGTGAGGGGCCCGGCCTTATGGGGGGCATTTAATAGTCTTGGATAACCCCTTTAACACTTTTTCCTTTTTGGCAGTTTGTAGACATCCTGTATTTCCCCTTTCTATCCCTGTGGGTTTACTTTATTGTCATATCATACACTTGGGTAATGTTTTTACATACATTTACACATTTTTTCTAATTTTACACATTTTTCCTTATGATTTATTTTTTATTTTCACAGGAACACTTCATAACTGAAATACATTCCTCTCATTTACATTACATTACATCTTGCACAGTAACCAGTATGCCGATTCCTTACATCTAAGAAGGAAGTTATCGGCCTGGTCACATTGTTAAAACAGATATTTCTTTACAATGGTTCTCTGCTGCATTAGCTTGTGGAGGTGATCTCATCTGTGGTGACTGATCTAGTGTGACATTTATATGCTGCGGTTTGCATATGTAACATGTTTTCAGCTAGAAGGTAGGGACAGCGCACGATGATCTGATACTTTAAGGGGAAAAACCACCAAAACTGCGCTTCAGACACGTCACAGAATAATGTCCAAAGGTCAAAGAGAAACTGACACAGCACTGTTAATAGGAATGTGTCATCAGAAAATTACCTGCTGTTTAAATCACTTTTTTATGCTTAACATTTTTAGATAATTTTTGATGATGTTATTTTTAATTTTCCATGTCACTTTTTAAATTAAAACCAAAAATCCTGCAGTTTTTGCACTGGCCACTAATCCTAATAATGGCCAGCACTTCTTGGTCTGTACAGATCACTTTACTGCAGTTATCTGCTTATCTGTCATTCTAATCCTGCCTGTAATGATATCACCTCGGAGTATAGATAAGACAGGATCCACTATTCACAAACGGTGATTGTCAGAGCTTCTCTATTCTTTCCTAGTACAATGAACTCTGCACAGGGCACAAAAAACTCTCCCATAGAAGTCAATGAGGTCCCCTCCTGACCATTGTGTCTATAGACCATGGGGCTGCTGTAAACCAATTTCAATGCTGTGTAAATGCTGTTAAGCTCAGGCAAGATGGCCGCCCCCATAATCATGTTTAGAAAATAGAATAAAAAAAAAATATATACAATTAGAAAATTGGAGATGTGTTACCATCTGGTTTTAACTGGCAGATTACATTTTTGGTGGCACATTTCCTTTAGCAAAGGGACACGGAAAACAATGGGGCATGCATTACAGGGGTTGTCTGACCACCAAAGCAAATTTAATTACCATAAAAGTGATTAGGATAAAGAAAAAAAGCCACTCACTGGCACTCTATTCCCCTGTGGTCACATCCCGTCTGTCATCACGTGCGCCACGCCAGTCATTTACTTACTGCTTAGGGACAAATCACCTCTGAGCCCAGTGACAACAGAAGAGATGCCACAAATCCGGGCCCTCGGTGCTGAAATGAAGCGGCAGTGTATAGCTAGGTGGCACTCTGCTTTTATGTTAATCACTTTTATGGCTATAATTAAAATTGCTTTGGGGTTGGACAATCCCTTTAAGCTGGCCATACACCTTTGACATCCGATGGCTGAGCACTCCTCCAGCCATCAGGTCTCTCATACATAGAAACACTCTGTTCGGCTGTTGTGGGAAATCAGCCCCCACCAGGAACGGGCATGGTGAAATCCAACTGCCCAAATGTTCTCCCCCACGATACCTGACATCCAGGGAAAGTCGGGGCACCCCCATAAACAGTGCATGGCCACTATTGGATAGTTATCAAGGATTTCCAGTAACTGAAACCAAATTCTTACCTCTGCACGGCCTCTTGGTCAGGTTCCCCATCTGAACTCTCCTCATCTACTGGAGTGACTGCAGGCACAGCCTAAAGTAGAGAAACCACAAAACACTTAAGAAGCTTCAGTCTCATCTCTGGACTCGCCAACTGGTCAGAAGTACAGTACCTGGTATTCTGGTGTTAAAGAGGTTTTGCCATCACATACAATGGGGGGGGGGGCATTTCGCTAGGATATGCCCCCGTTGTCTGATAGGTGCGGGTCCCACCTCTGGGACCCGCACCTACAACAAGAACGGAGCGGGGAAATGAATGGAGGGCGCACTGCGCATGTGCGGCCACCCTCCATTGATTTCAATGGAGCCGTCGAAAATAGCCGAGGGGCTGGCTTGGCTATTTCCGTCTGCTCCATAGAAGTAAATGGGAGCATGGGCCACGTGTGCACGGTGCGCTTCCATTCACTTCTATGGGAGCAGCGGGGAGCAGGGCTGGGTGGTGGATGGACTCTGGGAAATCCGGGGTCTGCCAGTCACAGCTCTCCCTGCTCCGTTCTCAGTGTAGGTGGGGGTCCCAGAGGTGGGACCCGCACCATATCCTAGCGATATGCCCCCATTGTCTATGATGGGAATACCCCTTTAAAATAAACAGTATCAGATTTAGCAGCTGCTGCAAGAACATGGTTTCCATTGAGGGCTCCTCCAACACCCATTCATTAGCGGGCATGGTCAGCTGATGTCAATGTAATGAGTAAAGGGACCTTCCAACAGGACCACATGACCGTAGATGTAAGGGTAGGTCCATATCTCCACTACAGGTAATCCGGCAGAGGAACAGACTACCAGAGTCGCCATATACAGCATAGCCAGATACTGCAGCACCTCGTGGATCGCCACTGACTATAATGGGATCTGCCGGCTTTCTGGGATAAACGCTGGCTTACACCCAGACAAATACTGACGCACACAGAGGTAACTGTATGGCTGAAGGCGGTCTGATCCCATGGGAATCTGGTGGCGTGTATAAGGCGACTCTGGAAATCTACTCCTCTGACGAAACAGACTGGCAAATTTAACGTTAGCGGAGATGTGAACGTAGCCTTAGGCAAGCAAAGATTTGGGTATGTTGAATTTACCTTGAATTTCTTTTGAAGTTTCAGGCTTTGAGGAAATAGTCTGATAATCCCTAGTAATCCATTAAAGGAGTTGTCTCACTTCAGCAAATAGCATTTATCATGTAGAGGAAGTGAATACAAGGCACTTACTAATGTATTGTGATTCTCCATATTGTCTCCTTTGCTGGCTGGATTTATTTTTCCATCACATTATACACTGCTCGTTTCCACAGATTACGACCACCCTGCAATCCATCAGAGGTGGTCGTGCGTGCGCGCTACAGGAAAAAGTTGCTATGTGCACTCCCGCAGCCCCTCCACCTCCGGCGCTTTTTCCTATAGTGTGCAACAACGACCGCCGCTGCTGGATTACAGGGTGGTCGAAACCCCTGGAAACGAGCCGTGTATAATGTGATAGAAATAAAGAATCCAGCCAGCAAAGGAGACAACATGGACAATCACAATACATTAGTAAGTGCCTTGTATTAACTCTCTCTATAATTTGCTGACATGAGACAACACCTTTAATACATAGGCTACACTACACCATTTTTTAAACAAAATTAAATATTACTCTTCCCATAGTTGTGTAAGGTGCAACGTGAAATAGGCTAATCCACGTGGAGTAGTTGCCGTATGTCAAAGGGTTAAAGATCTGGTAGATTATAAGCCCGTGCGGGCATCAGATCTCTGATTACACAGGGAGATGTGCTGCCAATAATCGGGCATCCTTCCCCCTGGTGAAAGAAGCCCATCAGCCGACGAACAAGCAAATGTTCGATCATTGACTGATCCATTATACAAGACAATTATCACGAAAGGGCGTTCCTGTGAACACGATCAGGATAATTTGCCAGTAATCGTGCGTTCTGAAAGGCCCTTAAAGGGGTATTCTCATCTTGGACAATGGGGGCATATCGCTAGGATATGCCCCCATTGTCCTATAGGTGCGGGTCCCGCCAATGGGACCCGCACCTATATCGAGAACGGGGCCCCTGAAGTGAAGAAGTGCGCACCGCGCAAACGCGGCCTGCTCTCCATTCACTTCTATGGGGCCGCCGCAAATAGCCGAGCGCTGGCTCGGCTATCTCCATCGGCTCCATAGAAATGAATGGGAGCGCACTGCGCATGCACGGCCACCGCTCCCATTCATTTCTATGGAGCCGACGGAGATAGCCGAGCCAGCGCTCGGCTATTTGCGGCGGCCCCATAGAAGTGAATGGAGAGCGGGCCACGCTTGCGCGGTGCGCACTTCTTCACTTTGGGGGCCCCGTTCTCGTTATAGGTGCGGGTCCCAGCGGCGGGACCCGCACCTATAGGACAATGGGGGCATATCCTAGCGTCCAAGATGAGAATAACCCTTTAAACCTCACTTTACTGAAATAAGGGCTTATTCACACATCAGTGATTCACATGACAAGGATGCATTGACTGTAGGTACACAGGAAAAACATGGAGGCATGCACTACTTTGGTCCATTTAGGTGTCAGTGAAAACCACATACTGCTCGCACACGTCATCCCACGTGTGGACAGTTTTTCGCTGATCCGTTGTGAACGCAAAACAATCAGAGCTTTAGCATCTGCAAAGTGGACCTGGACGTGTGAATAAGGCCTAAACGAGCAGGTACTATGAAGATACACGTGTGTGGGGGAAGAAGTGTACGTAGATACATTGGCTATTCACACTCACAGTTGTCATTGTAACCAATGGTGAAGGACCTCGTGGCCTCTTCAGGAACTGTTGTGCGTGTAACTGAATATTAGCCCCTCCGTCAGATGCCCTGCGTCCAAGAGGTCCCATGCCATTCAAGAGCTGAAGTGTGGGAGGCTGTAAGAGGGACTGCTCCTGGAAAAAAAGTAAAATGCATAGAAATGTTAGGGTTTGGTGCACCTTGCATCTAAACATCTTAGACATCGGTGGTATATCTGGGACCCACTGCAGAACGGGGCCTCAAAGTGAGAGCCTTCGACTATTCATTTCTATGGGACAGTAGAAAGTAGCCGAGCAATGGCACGGCTATCTTCAGCAGTCCCATAGAAGTGAGTGGAGCGAATAGAGTGGTCGTGCTTCATTCACTTCCATGGGACTTCAGAGAACAGCTGAGCGAGCAGGGGGGACTGTTCTGGAGAGAGGTGTGGGTCCATAGTGATCCTAGTGATATGCCATCAAGGTCTAAGATGACACAACCCCTTTAAGCATTTTACCATATGATACAAACGGAAGTTAGTACATTTAGGCTGGGACCACGCGTCACATGAAAAGTAAAGTCGCGCAAATCAAAACCCTTTGTGTGACCTGTCAGCTGCACCACTATTTTAGAGCTTTGATTTTGTGGTTAAACAAAAAAGCAGCTAAATTGCAGAAAAGTCACTGGCAAGTCACACTGGACATGTGTGCTGCCAATTAGATGCGATGTCTCAATGCAGCATCGCGTCCTTCATGTTGAGTAGCCCTGGCCTTTTGTTAGATGAAGTCACCCTCACTATCTGACATATACGACCATATAGCCACTGGCCAGCTATATATTCCTGTGGGTTAATATTACAGCACCCCTGGCTCCTGGGGGAGCCATTTTAAGCAATATTACAATTTGAAATCTGCAATTCAAGAAATCCCAATAAAGTACTAAAATTTATTAAAAGTATCTTAAATTAAAGGGGTCATCCAAGGCCTATAATGCCCCCACCATATGCCTAGGTCCCTCACACAGATCTGTGCGACGGGGAGATTCAGCCATAGCAGTGCCAGCATCAGAAGCAATGCGGGTGCCAGGGAGAGAGTTAAGTACTATCTGTGTGAGGGGATAGGGCACATTGGGGGGAGATTATAGACCTTGGATAAGACCTTTATGGTAAGAAGGCATTCTCCGGTGACAATACACCAGAGATTTTGGATGGCCAAAGATGCCAATTTAGACCATTTTCTGCCAACCATCAGCACCTTCTGCTGACCAATGGAAGATATCTGTTCAAAATTTGACCCTCCGTGTTTGTTCTGTTGTTGCGGGTGCTGTAGTATAAGCCTGAATTAGGCCACAGGTAACAGCAAAAATCAATGGGTTGTTTTGTCCAAATTGTTTCATCTCATGGCATTATCATCCAAGAAACCTCCATCTGAGATTCAGGTGAGGACAGCTGTATTGCCTTTGATCACTACTGCACAGCGCCATCTAGTGGTCACGACTAATAACTAACACAAAACTGCATTCTGCTTGCTCTGGAAATCCAGAACCACCATTTACAATGCAACTCAATGCAAAAGATAACGACTGCTGAGGCCGAAAATTATTTGAGTGTAGACAGGCAACACGCACGTCGTAAACACCGAGGGTACTGATCAACTTGACTGCGACATTAAGCATCTAGGTAACTATTGCTCTAAATTCATGCTCAAGCTTGCTGCTTAGAAATGAATGCCTTTTATTCAAGCTACTTAAAGGCAGTACCGAGCAGACTAATGCAATGGAAATCCACACCATCCTTCCATCTTGTATGAGATTCAGCACTTAGGCCTCATCCACACGACCGTAGCTTTAGTCCGATCCGTATTTTTTTTTTGTAGATAGCACACGGACCCGGTCTTCATTTCTATGGATTCGCAAAATATGTGGACAGCACACAGATGTCATCCATTCACTGTCCACATCCGTGTGGCCGTTCCTTAAATTATAGAACACGTCCTATTCTTGCCCGTTTTGCGGACAATAGGCATTTGTACTGATCGGAGTCAGAAAATTGTGGAGCGCACACGGTCGGTATCCGTATTTTGCGGACTGTAAAAAAAGGATACAGTCATGTGCATGAAACCTTAAAGGGTTATTCCCATCACATACAATGGAGCCATATCACTAGGATATGCCTCCATTGTCTGATAGGTGCGGGTCCCACCTCTACAAGGAGAAAGAAGCGGGGAGAGCTGAGGCTGGAGGACCCCAGGTTTCCCAGGGTCTGTCCACCACCAAACGCTGCTCCCATAGAAGTGAATGGGACCGCACCACGCACATGCAGCCACCGCTCCCATTCATTTCTATGAGGCAGACAAAAATAGCCGAGCCAGCGCTTGGCTATTTTCGGCGGCCCTATTGAAATGAATGGAAGGTGGCTGCGCATGCGCAGTGGGCCCTCCACTAATTTCCTCGTTCTGTTCTCCACTAATTTCCTCGATCCATTCCGGCACCTATCAGACAATGGGGGCTTATCCTAGCGATATGCCCCCATTGAATGTGATGGTAAATCCCCTTTAAAAATATTGGACTCAACAGATTTGTGTACTTTGGTGCCTTTGCCTTGCTGTTGATCATACATACCTTATACTCAAGGTGGCCACTAGGTGGCATGTTCTGCATTGGTAGTAACGGGTGAAGGGTGTTTGTGTTTTGCGCCACTGGAAGGAATGGAGTCTGTGGCGTGACCCTTGGGAATCCAGGAATGATCTTCTGCAGCTCCTCGGCCCCTCCTTCATTACTGAAAAATATAATCTCTCTTGTCAGAGCAAACACTGGGAAAGCAGCTGCAACAAGAGATTTTAAGGAGTTAATCTGATTCTTTGTAATTGATGGTCTTTCCCTTAGATCAGTGGCGGCCCGGGTCATGGCACCCCAGCTATTAGTAGGGCTTTAGGGACTGTAGTGTCCCCCCTTGACCGTTACACTGCCCCGTACAGCACCGCCTCAGCCTCTATTCCTCCAAGTAGTCATGTGACTGGTCACATGATCACCGGAATGATGATTCTAGGGGGCTGCTGCTGGGTCCAAAGCTGACAGCTCATGTAACTGGGCAGATTTGCCCCAGTTCTCTAATGATCTATTTGAATCTTTGAGGTGCCGACCAAAAATGTTAACCAAAAATAAATAAAAAAATACACAAAAAATAAAAAAAAAAGTTGCCAAAGTTGTCAACCAATAACCCAAGACCCGTTTACTGAAAATTGGGCATGTAATATGAAAATTTATGGTAGACAATGATGAACAGAAATTTAAAAAAAATAATCTATTTTAGGGCATTACTGTCTTACTAAAGAAATAAGCTAAAACATAGAAAACCATATTTTTAAAATATTTTCTCAAAGTAAAAGCATAAAACTATAAAATGTATAAATTCGAAAAACGGCTACAATTAGGTCCTGAAGCCCGAAATTAACCCGCTACTGAATCAGCTAAAGAGCCAGAAACTCCCTTTAACTTAAAGGGGTTATCCAAGACTATAAAAATGCTCCCCCATATGCTGGGCCACTCACAATGAATATACTTACCCCACTCCCTGAGCCGCTCCTGGTCCCCGCACCGTCGCTGCTGCTTCTCCCTGTGTGCGGATGAAAACATCTGGTGTCGGGGGGAGGGCAACAGCTAATGGCAGGAGCGGAAGAACCTCCCTAGCATCACGGGTGACGCTAGGAAGGCTCATCCCCGTCTTCCATTGGCTGCTCTCCCGACATCAGATGTTTTCATCCGCACACAGGGAGAAGCAGCAGCGGCGGTGCGGGGCGGGGAGCCAGGTAAGTATATGCATTGTGAGGGGCCTGGCATATGGGGGACATTTTAATAGTGTTGGATAACCCCTTCAAAGAGTAGCAGTACCCTCTCCTGATGTGTGCATTTTGGCAACTACTTTTTCATCTTTTCTTAAGACTCTATGTTGCGTTATTCCTCTAGAAGTTTAAAGAAGAACTCCCGCAAAAATTTTTATTCCATGTCCTGCTAGAAATGTACATGATGTAATCTGTAGTGAATGTCAGTTTCTTACCAGTAGCTGAATTTTTATGTTATATCATCCTGAAGTTTCTTATCTGTGTCATGTGACTAGGAATTAGACCCACCAACTCACACATAGACTTATGTGTGGACAAGAAGTCTAATTCTCTATGCATTCCTATGGGAGCCTCACTTTCAGTCTCATAGGAATGAATAGAGCAGTTACTGGCTTCCTGTCCTGGGTCAGTTGGAGGTCAGGGAGTTGGTCACATGACCCAGCTACAATAAGAAGAGAGGTTATTATTACACAATTACATTCTCTGATAAGAAAATGACATTCACTACAGATTATATCATGCACCTTTCTAACAGGTCAGAAAAATTTTTTGTGGGAGTTCTTCTTTAAGAAGGAATTGCCAGCAATGCCTGCAATGAAGCTCTGAGCTGACTGTATAGTGTCAGACTGTGCAGGGACACATCTGTAATTGGTAACACCCAGCTGGACCTTTACTGCAAACTGCTAGTAGTTCTTTCATAGCTTCTAGCAGGAATAATAGAGGAGTGATAGTCATAAGAATAGATGCTCCTGAATTATTACATCAGGAAGGCAAGTAGTTACTAAAACATACATGTCAGATGAGGTGACAGCTCCTCTAAGTAGCAGAAGGTGGTGGTAGGACAGCACTCCCTTGTATTGCCATGCAATTAGGCCATTTCTGGATGCCACGTGGGGGGCTTCCTCTCCTCATACTCAGATTTAGTTACTATACAGAGACATTGACTCACTGTGTGTCCGGCACTCCCACTGTGTGTCTCCTCATTGATAGATATCGAGCCAAAGCTTCTGGTGAAGGTTCTTCACCTTCATCGCTGTCCAAGTTCATGGTGCCATTAGTCTAAAACACAACAAAAAAGATACAAACGGTCTGAATACACGCAACATACAGAACCCTGCTGCCAAGGCTCAAAAATGCAAATAGATGTCAAAGGGCATCTGTCAGTAGATTTGTCCCTATGACACTGGCTGACCTGTTACATGTGCACTTAGCAGCTGAAGACATCTGTGTTGGTCCCATGTTCATATGTGTCCACATTACTGAGAAAAATGAGGTTTTAATATATGCAAATGAGCCTCTAGGAGCAACAGGGGCGTTACCATTACACCTAGAGGCTCTGCCTATCTACACTTCAGAGGGTCAGGTGTGATGACGTTTTCACTGTCTGGTCCTGTCAATCAAAATGCAGAGGGCACAGCAGGTGCAGGGAGAGTTGAGCCTCTAGGTGCAATGGCAACACCCCCATTGCTCCTAGAAGCTCATTAGCATATAATAAAAAAAAAATCATCTCTCTCAGCAATGCGGACACATATGATCATGGGAACAACACAGATGTCTTCAGCTGCCAAGTGCACATGTAACAGGTCAGCCAGTGTCATAGGTACAAATCTGCTGACAGATGCCCTTTAACTTGATGGAGTGAAGGAATCAGAACCAACGTGACCCAGCACGTCTTCAATTACCTAAGAATTTAAAATGAAATAGAGAGGAATGTGTGACTTTCTGTCAGAGGGTAACAATAAACCTCTTTCTGTTCAGTGAGACAACAGGATGCGTGTTTATTGATATATATCAATAAGCGTCTGTGTTACATTCAAAGCTGTTTACGACGCGCTGCAGATCTTTATAACAAGATTTCAAAGGAAGATTTTAGGGTGTTAAAGTGAAGAGGATTTTGTAGTGGATTTGATGCCTGTCTGCAAAAATGCGCAAGTTGTGCCCTTACTTTATATAACTTAATAATTTATGGCCTATCCTTCCTCAGGATGGGTCATCAATACATGATCAGTGAGGGTCCGACTCCCAGCACCCCCACCGATCAGCTGTTTAGAGGGTGGTTGGTATACTATGAAGAGGTCACAGTGCTCATCAGTGGCAGTCTCTTCAAACAGTCAGACTCTCACTGATCTGATGACCTGAAGACAGGGTATCACTATTTAACTACTATCATAGAACGATTGTACTTGGCAATTGAAATACCTGGTAAATAAAAAACCGTGCCAAATCTAAACGCTATCACAGAGGGTGCGGCAGCTAAAACTTATCTTTAGCAGGGTAATTATATAAAAAGATAAAAAGTCAGGAAGTCAAAGAAAAAGCAACTATATAATCAAAATCAAACGTAAAAAAAAAAATAAAAAAAAAGGGTTAACTCGGGCTACTTTCAGGTATGCTTCGCCAGAGAATGTCAAAACCAGAGAAAAACGCTTCAGTTTAATTGAATACGACCGGCTATATCTGTTCCGTTCGAATGCGGTTGTATTAAATCGGAAATGAACAAACCGGACCAGGCACTAACACTATTATAAGTCAATGGGCGCCTGATCAGATTTTTCCTATCGGAACAAAAACACAAAACTGATCCAGCACCATTGACTTATGTTGTTTTTAGCGTTCAGTTTCGCAAACCTGAAACAAAACCTCAGTTTGCAGCGGTTTTGTGGCTGGCATGGGAACTCAACAAACCGGAAAGGAATGCATTCTGGTGCGCTACATTCCGGTTTCCTCAGTTTTGTCCCCATTGACAATGAATGGGGAAAAATGGGGACAAAACGGAAGCACCTACAGAGGCTACTTTCACATATGCGATTTTCTTTCCAGTTTTGAGATCTGTCATACAGGGCTCCAGATGGCGACCAAAATGGTCGCAAATGCGACTTAGATTTTACAAATGGCGACAAGACTTTTTAGTCTTGTCGCCATTTGCGCCTGGACCCGACCGCATTTACTGATGCTAGGCTGCGCTACTGCGCAGGCTAGTATCAGAGAACATGGAGCAGATAAAATAAAGAAATCTCTTACCTGTCCTGCGCCGCGGCTCCGTTCCGGGTCCGGCGCTCCTCTGTCTTTCTGGGCGGCTCTGCACTGTCCTGACGGCGTACAGGATGGGGGCACAGTGGGCTGATCTGAGGTCCGATGGGGGCACAGTGGGCTGATCTGAGGTCCGATGGGGGCACAGTGGGCTGATCTGAGGTCCGCGATGGGGGCACAGTGGGCTGATCTGAGGTCCGATGGGGCCACAGTGGGCTGATCTGAGGTCCGATGGGGCCAGAATGGGCTGATCTGAGGTCCGATGGGGCCACAGTGGGCTGATCTGAGGTCCGATGGGGCCACAGTGGGCTGATCTGAGGTCCGATGGGGCCACAGTGGGCTGATCTGAGGTCCGATGGGGCCACAGTGGGCTGATCTGAGGTCCGATGGGGCCACAGTGGGCTGATCTGAGGTCCGATGGGGCCACAGTGGGCTGATCTGAGGTCCGATGGGGCCACAGTGGGCTGATCTGAGGTCCGATGGGGCCACAGTGGGCTGATCTGAGGTCCGATGGGGCCACAGTGGGCTGATCTGAGGTCCGATGGGGCCACAGTGGGCTGATCTGAGGTCCGATGGGGGCACAGTGGGCTGATCTGAGGTCCGATGGGGCACAGTGGGCTGATCTGAGGTCCGATGGGGCCAGAATGGGCTGATCTGAGGTCCGATGGGGCCAGAATGGGCTGATCTGAGGTCCGATGGGGCCAGAATGGGCTGATCTGAGGTCCGATGGGGCCAGAATGGGCTGATCTGAGGTCCGATGGGGGCACAGTGGGCTGATCTGAGGTCCGATGGGGGCACAGTGGGCTGATCTGAGGTCCGATGGGGGCACAGTGGGCTGATCTGAGGTCCGATGGGGGCACCGTGGGCTGATCTGAAGGTCCGATGGGGCACCGTGGGCTGATCTGAGGTCCGATGGGGGCACCGTGGGCTGATCTGAGGTCCGATGGGGGGCACCGTGGGGCTGATCTGAGGTCCAATGGGGTCACAATGGGCTGATCTGAGGTCCGATGGGGGCACACACATTATACTGGTTGGGGTTTTTATTACTGGGGAGGGCGCACTGCGCCACCAATGATGATAACTACGTTTAATACAACTACAGAAGGCGGGTGCCGCATCTGAGGGGTTAACTACCACTCATTGCAGCTCCCTATAATACAGGTCAGGTGTCGGCTATGTGATCCTGCGCCGGCACCCGCCTCCTGTAGTTGTATTACACGTAGTTATCATCATTGGTGGCGCAGTGCGCCCTCCCCAGTAATAAAAACCCCAACCAGTATAATAATCATTAGTGGCTCAGTGCATCCCCCAGCCCAGCCCCCCCCCCCCCCCATCATAATCATTGGTGGCAGTGGCCACAGGGTCCCCTCTCCCCCTTCATTGGTGGTTCAGTGGCAGTTCCGATCGGAGCCCAGCAATGTAATCGCGGAGCTCCGATGGGTTACCATGGAAACCAGGACGCTACTGAAGTCCTGGCTGCCATGGTAAGCTCCCTGCTGCCCTGTGCACAAAGCCCAGGGCAGCAGGGAGAGTGTAAAGTCCTATTCATCCTGAACACACGCCGGGCGGCATCCGTGGTATTGCAGATCCGTACTTTTGCGGATCCACAATACTACGGCCGTCTGAATGGCCCCTTAATCACCCCCTTTCCCAATATACTATAAAATATATTAATAAATATCCGAAAAGTCCAAACTATTAAAATATTAAAAAAATCTCCTATACGGTGAACACGTAAAGAAAAAAAAAAAAAACTCACAATTCGCCATTTTTTAGTCACCTTGTCCTGCCAAAAAAAATAGGATAGGAACGATTCTATTAATGGACGGACGTTCCATCTCCTCCAAGTCTTTTTTTTTTAAATTATAATTATATGTATTTAAATTTGGCGCCTAAAAATTTTATTTGGCTCCTAAATTTTTCAGTTCAGGAGCCAATGGCTCCTAGGTATTTTTTTTAGTCTGGAGCACTGTCATAGGACCTCAAAACCAGAAAAAAAAAAAAATCACATGAAAGTAGCCTCAAAAAGGACATGTCGTCGATATGATATTACATGACTTTGTGCTGGTCCTTCTATCGTATATGTACGACTACATGGATTTGGTTAGGAAAACTGAATCCATAGAAACCACCTCAATGACGCAGATCGCAAACATTGCCGTTAAGTCCCTATAATTGGGGCAGTGTCGTACTTTCTGAAAACCAGGGGCGCTCTGCCCTACATAACTGAGCTCGTTATTACTTTGCTGAACTTTAAAATCATTTTTTTTTTCCATTTTTGATCCCCAGTTTTACCACCAGCTCAAGGGAACCGCAATGGGGAGTCCATGCGCCCCATCATACACCAACTTCCTCCCAGGCTGGTGGAAGGACACAGTGGCCTGAAAAAAAATTCTATTTTGATCATGTGATGCTGACGACATTCGGGTCCTCGGGACAGGCACACGGGGAGTTTAACCAGGAGCGTAGCTAAAAGCTCATGGGCCCTTGGTGCAAGAGTTCAGCTTGGGCCCCCCCCCTTCCCTCAGTGCTTTGTGTGTCTTCTTATGCAGCACAATGGTCTTTGGGCCCCCTCAGGCTCCTGGGCCCGGTAGCGACTGCTACCTCTGTACCCCCTATAGCTACGCCCCTGAGTTTAACCCTTTCTACCCCGGAGGTTTTTTTGGTTTTGCGTTTTCGTTTTGCGCTCCCTGCCTTCATACAGCCATAACTGTTTTATTTTTCTGTTCACATAGCTGTATGAGGGCTTGTTTTTTGCAGGACAAGTTGTACTTTCCAACGCCATCATTTAATATTGCATATGGTGTAGTGGAAAGCGGGAAACAAATTCCAAATCGGGTGAAATTGCAAACAAAACGCAATTCCGCCACAGTTTTACGAGTTTTCTTATTTACGGTGTTCGATGTGCATTAAAACTGACCAGTTACTCTCATTCTACTGGTCAGTATGAATCCGGCGATACCTAATATGTATAGTTTTTCTTGTGTTTTGATAGTAATAATAAAATTATAAAGTTGGACATTTTTTTTTCATTTCTTGACCCCTATAACTTTTTGGTATTTATGTGTACGGAGCTGTATGGGGGCTCATTTTTTGCGGGGCGATCTGAACTTTTTATTGATACCATTCTGGGTTGTGTGTGACTTTTTGATCGCTTTTTATTTAATTTAATTTATTTTATTTCCATATTTGAAATAATTTTTTATACTTTTATAATATGGGCGTTTTCACATGCGGCGATACCCATAATGTGTATTTTTTAAAAAGAATTTTATACTTTTATTTTTATTTTCGGGAAAGGGGGGGGGTGATACGAACTTTTACGTTTTTTTATTTTATTTTTTTTTAAAACTTTTTTTTTTTAATACGCTTTTTTATAGAAAGCAATCATTTACTGCTTTCTTATGGAGCCCTATTACAGGCAAGGACTCCATAGGAAACTCTATGCAGCAGCCTCCTGTCATTCACTATGACAGGGGCTGCTGCAGGCACGCTCCGGCTCCTCCGATCGCCACACAGGGGAGCCAGAGCAACACTGGAAGCGTGCGCTTCCGGTGTTTGCCGTCTTAGGGTGCCGCGGTCAGGCTTGACCGCGGCATCCGAGTGGTTAAATGTCTGCGACTGGCATTACCGCCGGTCATGGACATTAGCCGCGGGTGTCTGCTAGTGGGAAAAGTAGGTCACCCGCGGCCATCACGCCCGCTCCGTGCAGGAGCGGGCGCCATCTTTAAAGTCACGGTTGGGAAGGGGTTAATTCTTTTGTTATGCAGCTTAATGTTAATGACATTGGATTAGGTTTTACCTCTGAGATACAGTCCGATCAGATTTGCCTTTTTGGATTTGCTGATTATTAAAGTGCAGCTAAACTTAAAACCTGCAGTAAAGGCCCTAAAATATTTTTTTCTAATATACTTTTTTTTGTTTTTCATGTGATATGGGCACCTGAAGTAGAGTTGCCTACAAGCGCTTTGCAATCTGTACGCCCATACAGGGAGTGTATGCTGTGTATGGAAGTATAGACTCTCCTGTGGCTGCATGGAGCACTGTACAGGCAGGATCTCCACAGCACATCACTGCTTCAGCCTGTACCAGCGCTGCTCTCCTAAAGCCTGGCACAGATGTGCTATGCCAGGCCTTAGCAGAGAGGGCACAGTCAAAGAAGCAATGTGCTATCCCGAGCTCCTGCCCTGCGCCTGCTCATTCTGCTCTGCTAAAGCCTCGCATGGGGTGCAGGGTCTAGCAGAGTGGGAGCAGGGTTGGAGCTCAGCATAGCACATCACTCTTTTGCACACTCACTCCGGAAAAAAAAAAAATGCACAAATTGACATGCGGCAGATTTCAAAATCTGCACAGCAAGTCAATTTCCGCACAAAAATGAGATCTGTGTAATCTCGAACACTGCTGGATCTGTATTGAGCTGCAGTTTTTCCGCAGAAGAATCCGCGCGGAGAAACCGCATGTAATCCGTATCGTAAGCGGGTGGCCTTACACATCTAGCGATTATGATACGCACCTCAACAATTTGATTTTCTGGATTGATGAGTTGAACCTGGGGCACATTCATGCTGACGGCACTACCACCTGTATCAGCCTGCAGAAGAAACAAGCGGCATTACCAACACAAAAACCACTGCCCCCACAGAAAGGAACGACAAAAAAGCATCACTAAAAACATTATAAAAAAAAAAAAACCATGAGATTTCCAGAAACATAAGAATAAGTATTCTACGACCTTTCTACATATTCTAAGCTGTAAATACAATGATCCCTCGGTCTGTACGACATGCAGTCGAGGCAGGGAAGTCCGTGGCTCCTTTTGATCTCTGATGACGATGGGTGACCTTTTGGCAAAACACATACAAAACCCAAACACCTGCCACCATGGGCCCTGGGCTGACCTTCTCCAACACCACACAGAAATAAAGTGCACACCTTCCCAATATACTTTGTCACTCATACCGCTACAATTATTAGGATCTACGCTTGCTGTGGTGAATGGCAACAATTCATCAGCTGGAAACCTATCCTCAACCTTTCCTGCTCACACAGTGACACTGGCCATAAAAAAGTCCCTAACTTTTGATATGTCATAGCGCTGAGACCCCCACCCCCCCATCTCGCTTTCTCATCTTGCTGATGACGGAATTGAGACGGGCGCATAGACGTCTAGGAGAGAGAGCGTGATATGCGCATGCGCTTCTCTCCCCTCGTTCTACCGATCAGGGGGGTTTCAGCTCTCAGACCCTCGCCTATATAAACTTTTGATAGGTCTCTATGACGTATCAAATGCTTTTTGAAGAGTCAGTGACCCTTTAAGTGTATGAAATCTCCTGTAATGGGCACCTGTGTGAACAGAAGGTTCTCAGCGCGACTATAAGCCATGCAGTGCTCAAGTCACTGACAGCAAGCTTATATTAGAAAGATGCATAACCTTCCTCTTACAGTTAGTTATACGTGTGCTTCTTTATTAGGTTTAGTCAATCTATCCAGAAGAAGGGACCCCTGACCCCCACCTTGTATAATTGGGCGGCCTCTGCATCTAGGAGGGAGAAAATGTAGTAGTCCGCACGAGCGCAGCTCTCTACACTGAAATCTATGACAGTCCCAAAAACAGCATCTGAATGATGAGAGCCGTGGGCCAACTCTCCATCAATTTTCTGCAGGAGGCAACCTCATCAAATAGGACGGGGGTTGGGGAACCTCCTTGTGGAGATAGACATTGCATATCCTGAGGATACCCCTTTAGGTGGGGACGTGTGGCAGGGCAGGAGGCTACAGTAGCTGACCAGATTTCGGCAGCCGCAGATACTAATATACGTTCTTCAGGGGGTCATTTGGCAGACCTGTTTCCTCAGGGACGGACTGGGAACTTAAAGTGGCCCTGGAAAAAAAAAAGATACTAAAAGTGGCCCCATTTTGTAGTCGGGTCCAAATTGATGAAAGGCAGGGCCAGCAATACCATATATGGTAGCATTATACCACCCAACAGAGCCAAATACCACAGTCCATCACAAAATACATCTCCAAAAACTCCCACCGGCGGGACGTGAGGAGGGCTCAGGCACGGCGCCCTGGGCATCGGCCCACCGGGAAATTTCCCTGTAAGGTCTATGGCCAATCCGCCCCTGCCTTCCCTTGTGGCCAGCTCTGCAGAAGGACGCATACATATTTGCTCCCCGCCGCGGGGTCCCAGATCTTTTGCAGCACTCACATGATCTGCTTGTCAACACTCAGTTTGACGCCACTGAAGCCAAGGACTGGCTGCAGAGGTGAACTGCCCCTCTTGCGTCAAGTGACCAACTGGAGCCAGACATTGGCTGAAGTAGCATCAAACCTGATGTTGACCGCAGAGGACATGAGTGCTGCAAAGAGAGCAAAGGATCTGGGACCGAGCGGCAGGGAGAAGGTAACTATGCTTCCCTCCATAGGCCCGGCCACAATTGGGGGGTCTGCCAAAGGAACCCCAGAAGATGAGCCACCCCTTTAATAAATATTAGCACCAGGAGAAGAACTACCTCAATAAGATTAAACGACAGGACTTGGTCACATCGCGTTTACTGTGTGGTTCTCGGCCATCTGCCTTATCCAAAAGTGGCTTACAGTCTACGAAAAGCGGGGGGACCTCCTGGGAGATAATCACATAAGGCAAGGACTTACCTGTATTGGTGAAGCAGTGTAGGACAGAGGACGAGGGGCACTGGGGGGTGTTGGGAGGCGCAGAGTTTTGTGCCTCTTCAGCCGTTCGCACAGCAAACTGTAGATGGCGCTGTAGTTATCATAAGCGTCTGTTCTGAGAGACTGAAGGAGAACAGTTGAGGTAGAATAGTGAGGGCGAAAAAGAAGAGAAACGGGTAATAAAGCAGAAAAACTGATGTGGGTTCCGGGGTGTTACCTGCAGAGTGCGGTCTTTGTCCAGTCCCATCTCCACCATGGTGTGCAGGACCTGCTCGTTGATGGGCTCCCTCTGCCTTTCCAGTTTTACATTCTGGCATTCTGCTATTAACTGCAACACAACGTATTCCCTCATTAATAAAACTGTTAATTGCCTTCGCCTATGTAAGTGCTCTACAATCACAATGCATGCAGGATTAGAGAAGATTCACAAACAGCGCCACCCTAGTCCAAGCCTGGTACTGCACCACCTCCAAGACCCCTTTTTATTCTAACTCTGGACAGCCTCTTTACAGAAGACGCGTCACAACTAGAGATGAGCATGCTCGGCCGAGCAATTTTCACGAAATAGCATTAGCGTACAAATTTATAAGATGCGTACGCATTCGTGTACAGATTAGAAGATGCGTATGCTATTACGTGAAAATTGCTCCCGAGCATGCTCGCTCATCTCTAGTCACAACCCCTGACATGTCCGCTTTCGGAAATACTTGCCTCCTTCCTTATGAAATAACAATTCTGGGTGACTTATCCCTGATTGGACAATGTCAGAATGTGCAGGGACACCCCCCCGCCAATGGTAACGCCCAGTTGTCGCGCTCAAACACTTTTGAGCACATTTTCAAAGTATAAAAACTGATCCCTGAAATTACAGCCACCCAGTAGTCAATTTATTCATAAATATCTAGGAGTAATAACGGAGGAACAGCACAAAGTAGAGCTCTAAGGAACAATGCTCCAAAACTGTTATTTCTAGAGATGAAAAAAGTTCTAAAAGATTCGATATGGCTGCTTCGCGGTATTTTACAAAAAAATTAACGGAGTCACAAAGTGCATTTCTTTGTAAATAGCGGGTACAATGAGAATTGTGCCGTATATATATGGAACATGTAAGGAGGGGGTTAACGCCTAATTAGCAAATGAATTAAACACGGAATTGATGATAACTGCAGTATCAGTTTAGAAAACAAAAGCTGTGTGAGCAATATCTGGGGGCGTTCCCACCCCCCATTGTGTTTCTTTAAAAAGCTATTTAGCAGGTGACAGATTCCCTTTAAATGGAATGTGTCACCTTTAATTTTTTTCTGCCAGTTAGAATCAGATAGTGACATCATCTTTTATTCTTTTATTTTCAGAATGTGGATTTTTTAAATTCTATTTTCTGAACATGATTACGGGGGCGGCCATCTTGCCTGAGCTGCTCTTAACAGCATCTATAAAGAATGAAGAAAATTGCTTTACGGCAGCCCCATGGTCCATAGACACAGTGGTCAGGAGGGGACCTCACTGACTTCTATGGGAGAGTTTTCTAGGCATGACCTGTGACCTGTCAGGGGGGAGTCGGTAAGCTGTGATATCACCTATTGTGCATGGTGGATCCTGTGCTATTGATATATAGATATTATCTGTCAGTGTAATCCTTCCGGTAATAATAAGGAGATGACTGTTGATATATTATCTGTACAGACCAATGCCGGCTATTATTAAAGAAGAACTCCCGCAAAAATGTTTATTCTCTGACCTGTTAGAAAGGTGCATGATATAATCTGTAGTGAATGTCATTTTCTTATCAGTGACTGTTTCTGTGAGTAAAAACCTCTCTTCTTATTGTAGCTGGGTCATGTGACCAACTCCCTGACCTCCAACTGACCCAGGACAGAAAGCCAGTAACTGCTCTATTCATTCCTATGGGAGCCTCACTTTCAGTCTCATAGGAATACATAGAGAATTAGACTTCCTGTCCACACATAAGTCTATGTATGAGTTGGTGGGTCTAATTGCTGGTCACATGACACAGATAAGAAACTTCAGGATGATAGAAGTCAAAAATTCAGACACTGGTAAGAAAATGACATTCACTACAGATTACATCAAATTTTATTTCTAGCAGGACATGGAATAAAATTTTTGTCGGGAGTTCTTCTTTAAGCTTAGTGGCCAGTGTGAAAACTGCAGGATTTTCAGATCTCTGCCTTAAAGTGTAATTATCATTCTTTTTTTTATTTGTGTAATGTATAGGGGCGATGATACTGACCATTTTTGTAATATACTTTAATTATTGAAATTGTACATTTCTATTAGAAAAATAGCTCTAAAGTGGGCCATTGTGAGCCTTAGCAACGCTCCTCTGTCTTCTGTTTACATAACACAGTCAGTGTTAGCAAGTCTCCACAGTTATGTAAACAGAAGACAGAGGAGACATTGCTAAGGCTCAAAATGGGCCACTTTACAGCTATTTTTCTAATAGAAATATACGATTTCAGTAATTAAAGTATATTACAAAAATGTTCAGTATCACTGCCCCTATACATTACACAAATAAAAATAAAAAAAAAGAACAGCAGTTACACTTTAAGCTTAGCGGCCAGTGCGAAAACTGCAGGATTTGCAGATTTTTTTTTAAATGTAGGAAGGGACATGCAAAATTAAATATACCTCCAAAAAAAAGTAAAATAAATGATAGCCCATTTTCTGATGACAACACCAAAAAAAATATATATATATATATTCACTCACCCTTTCAAACTCGAGATCCTGTTCTCCTTGACACATCCATTTGTGTTTACAGATCTGCTCCATTGACAGGCGTTTACTGGGCTCCAAAATCAGCATGTGTCTTATAAGATGTTCACATTCTGTAAGAAAGAAGAATAGGCGTCAACCTCACAGTGCACATGTCTTCGCAGGACTCCATACCTTCAATTCAACGTGATGTCATGTGGATACAAAACAGCTTTCCTCCAGGAGGAAGAAAACTATACCCCCTATGTAGCCACATATAGGTGGCACTACAGTTTTCTTCTCCAAGGAGTGAAGCCTTTTTGCATTCACTTTCTTAGAGGAAACTGACTTTATCAAACAGCGAATATAGGAACTAATGATATATTTACTATAGGAATAAATGAGAGGTTCTTAGCAAATATATTTTGATCAAAATCATTTGTGCCCATCCACCACGGCAAGGTGACCTCTTTTGGACAGGAACCTACGCTAAATGCTTCCTCTTTTGGTCTCCAATGAATTCAGGGAATGCTGCTTCCACATATATGCTGAGCAGACACTATATTTTACCTCTCCTGGTGCCAAAGAACCCCCAATTAATGCCAGGAGAGCAGACTTCAGCTTTAGGCCAGATACACATGAGCGAGTTCAATGCAAGAAACTTGCAGTGTGTGTCAATGAGAGTCCTCGTTCTGACCTCTGCTCCTCAGATTATAAATCTGTGTGAGCCTGAGAGTCCTGGAATCTATTATATTGCACTGACAGTATTATAATAATAAACTTTATATAGTGCCAAGATATTCCACAATGCTTCACAATCAGTTATGTCACTATAAGTAGCTTCCACTTCTCTCAGGATCACACAGCATTATAAATCATTATAATGCTGTGTGATCCTGTCAGAGGAGAGGTTAGAACAGTACCTCACACTGACTTGCAGCGAGTTTCTCACATTGAACTCGCTCATGTGTGTCTGCCCTTAGTCAGGAGTCGCCAGACTCAGCCGACGGGTCAGTCAGGAGTCGCCAGACTCAGCCGACGGGTCAGTCAGGAGTCGCCAGACTCAGCCGACGGTCAGTCAGGAGTCGCCAGACTCAGCCGACGGGTCAGTCAGGAGTCGCTAGACTCAGCCGACGGGTCAGTCAGGAGTCGCTAGACTCAGCCGACGGGTCAGTCAGGAGTCGCCCAGACTCAGCCGCGGGTCAGTCAGGAGTCGCCAGACTCAGCCGACGGGTCAGTCAGGAGTCGCCAGACTCAGCCGACGGGTCAGTCAGGAGTCGCCAGACTCAGCCGACGGGTCAGTCAGGAGTCCCGGCGCAAGACTCAAGCCGACGGGTCAGTCAGGAGTCGCCAGACTCAGCCGACGGGTTCAGTCAGGAGTCGCCAGACTCAGCCGACGGGTCAGTCAGGAGTCGCCTCAGCGACGGTCCAGGAGTCGCCAGACCAGCCGCGGTCAGTCAGGAGTCGCCAGACTCAGCCGACGGGTTCAGTCAGGAGTCGCCAGACTCAGCGACGGGTCAGTCAGGAGTCGCCAGACTCAGCCGACGGGTCAGTCAGGAGTCGCCAGACTCAGCCGAGTCGTCAGTCAGATCAGTCAGTCAGGAGTCGCCAGACTCAGCCGACGGGTCAGTCAGGAGTCGCCAGACTCAGCCGACGGGTCAGTCAGGAGTCGCCAGACTCAAGCCGACGGGTCAGTCAGGAGTCGCCAGTCAGCCGACGGTCAGTTCAGGAGTCGACTCAGCCGACGGGTCAGTCAGGAGTCGCCAGACTCAGCCGACGGTCAGTCAGGAAGTCGCCAGACTCAGCCGACGGGTCAGTCAGGAGTGCCAGACTCAGCCGACGGGTCAAGTCGGAGTCCGCCAGACTCAGCCGACGGGTCAGTCAGGAGTAGTGACGGGTCAGCCAGACTCAGCGACGGGTCAGTCAGGAGTCGCAGACTCAGCCGACGGGTCAGTCAGGAGTCGCCAGACTCAGCGACGGTCAGTCAGGAGTCGTCCAGATCAGCCGACGGTCAGTCAGGAGTCCGCCAGACTCAGCCCGACGGGTCAGTCAGGAGTCGCCAGACTCAGCCGACGGGTCAGTCAGGAGTCGCCAGACTCAGCCGACGGGTCAGTCGGAGTCGCCAGACTCAGCCGACGGCGTCAGTCAGGAGTCGCCAGACTCAGCCGACGGGTCAGTCAGCGAGTCGCCAGACTCAGCCGACGGGTCAGTCAGGAGTCGCCAGAACTCAGCCGACGGGTCAGTCAGGAGTCGCCAGACTCAGCCGACGGGTCAGTCAGGAGTCGCCAGACTCAGCCGACGGGTCAGTCAGGAGTCGCCAGACTCAGCCGACGGGTCAGTCAGGAGTCGCCAGACTCAGCCGACGGGTCAGTCAGGAGTCGCCAGACTCAGCCGACGGGTCAGTCAGGAGTCGCCAGACTCAGCCGACGGGTCAGTCAGGAGTCGCCAGACTCAGCCGACGGTCAGTCAGGAGTCGCCAGACTCAGCCGACGGGTCAGTCAGGAGTCGCCAGACTCAGCCGACGGGTCAGTCAGGAGTCGCCAGACTCAGCCGACGGGTCAGTCAGGAGTCGCCAGACTCAGCCGACGGGTCAGTCAGGAGTCGCCAGACTCAGCCGACGGGTCAGTCAGGAGTCGCCAGACTCAGCGACGGGTCAGTCAGGAGTCGCCAGACTCAGCCGACGGGTCAGTCAGGAGTCGCCAGACTCAGCCGACGGGTCAGTCAGGAGTCGCCAGACTCAGCCGACGGGTCAGTCAGGAGTCGCCAGACTCAGCCGACGGGTCAGTCAGGAGTCGCCAGACTCAGCGACGGTCAGTCAGGAGTCGCCAGACTCAGCCGACGGGTCAGTCAGGAGTCGCCAGACTCAGCCGACGGGTCAGTCAGGAGTCGCCAGACTCAGCCGACGGGTCAGTCCAGGAGTCGCCAGACTCAGCGACGGGTCAGTCAGGAGTCGCCAGACTCAGCCGACGGTCAGTCAGGAGTCGCCAGACTCAGCGACGGGTCAGTCAGGAGTCGCCAGACTCAGCCGACGGTCAGTCAGGAGTCGCCAGACTCAGCCGACGGGTCAGTCAGGAGTCGCCAGACTCAGCCGACGGGTCAGTCAGGAGTCGCCAGACTCAGCCGACGGGTCAAGTCAGGAGTCGCCAGACTCAGCCGACGGGGTCAGTCAGAGTCGCCAGACTCAGCCGACGGGTCAGTCAGGAGTCGCCAGACTCAGCCGACGGGTCAGTCAGGAGTCGCCAGACTCAGCCGACGGGTCAGTCAGGAGTCGCCAGACTCAGCCGACGGGTCAGTCAGGAGTCGCCAGACTCAGCCGACGGGTCAGTCAGGAGTCGCCAGACTCAGCCGACGGGTCAGTCAGGAGTCGCCAGACTCAGCGACGGGTCAGTCAGGAGTCGCCAGACTCAGCCGACGGGTCAGTCAGGAGTCGCCAGACTCAGCCGACGGGTCAGTCAGGAGTCGCCAGACTCAGCCGACGGGTCAGTCAGGGTCGCCAGACTCAGCCGACGGGTCAGTCGGAGTCGCCAGACTCAGCGAGGTCAGTCAGTCGCAGACTCAGGACGGGTCAGTCAGGAGTCGCCAGACTCAGCCGACGGGTCAGTCAGGAGTCGCCAGACTCAGCCGACGTCAGTCAGGAGTCGCCAGACTCAGCCGACGGGTCAGTCAGGAGTCGCTCAGCAGTCACGGAGTCAGACTCAGCGACGGGTCAGTCAGGAGTCGCCAGACTCAGCCGACGGGTCAGTCAGGAGTCGCCAGACTCAGCCGACGGGTCAGTCGGAGTCGCCAGACTCAGCGACGGGTCAGTCAGGAGTCGCTAGACTCAGCCGAGGTCAGTCAGGAGTCGCTAGACTCAGCCGACGGGTCAGTCAGGAGTCGCTAGACTCAGCCGACGGTCAGTCAGGAGTCGCTAGACTCAGCCGACGGGTCAGGAGTCGCTAGACTCAGCCGACGGGTCAGTCAGGAGTCGCTAGACTCAGCCGACGGGTCAGTCAGGAGTCGCTAGACTCAAGCCGACGGTCAGTCAGGAGTCGCTAGACTCAAGCCGACGGGTCAGTCAGGAGTCGCAGAGTCGCTAGACTCTCCCGAGGGGTCAGTCAGGAGTCGCTAGACTCAGCCGATGGGTCAGTCAGGAGTCGCTAGACTCAGCCGATGGGTCAGTCAGGAGTCCCTAGACTCTCCGATGGGTCAGTCAGGAGTCCCTAGACTCTCCCGATGGGTCAGTCAGGAGTCCCTAGACTCTCCCGATGGGTCAGTCAGGAGTCCTAGACTCAGGAGCCGAGTGGGTCAGTCAGGAGTCGCTAGACTCAGCCGATGGGTCAGTCAGGAGTCGCTAGACTCAGCCGATGGGTCAGTCAGGAGTCCCTAGACTCTCCCGATGGGTCAGTCAGGAGTCCCTAGACTCTCCCGATGGGTCAGTCAGGAGGCACTAAAGACCTGATACCAGCTGGATCTCTGCAAAGAAACTCAGTGCCTACTGAAATGATGCAGAATACCAGCACACGCCTCTCAATGGTACAATACACCACTTGTCAGTTAGATATGGCAGATATCAGGCCAAGTACACACGGCGTTTGTCCACCAAGTATAACGTATACGCCAGAAAAAAACCTCAGAGAGCGTGCTTATGGAAAGATCCAGTGACTGATGTTGCATCCCTGGGTTTGTCCTGAGAACATGGACTTTCAGAGAAGACTAGAAGCAAGGTTCGAACTTTACCTGTGGACATGAAAAAGGGGATCCGGAACTTCCCGCTCAAGACCCTGGCCCGCAGGTTTTGTAGCGTGCTTCCATCAAATGGGAGGGCGCCGCACACCAACACATAGAGGACCACGCCCAAACTCTGCACAGGAAAATACACACAAAATGACCGTAAACTGAAGGAAAATAACTGAAAGAAATTACAGCAGCAGAGGCATCATAGGGGCAGGGTCTCACAGGGCCGTATTTATGCTTTTATTAAAAACATTTAAAAAAAAAAAACATCATTAATAGTGCAATGTGAGCATGGCTTTAAAGTGTACCTTCACACACCTAGCCTCATTGTGCTAAGAGATCGCCCAAGTCCACCCTTCCCTTCCAACAGCCACATAATTACATAATTAAAGGGGTTTTCCAACTTTTTTACAGGCCTCATTGAGTGGCCGGACTAGCGGTGGTGATCATACTTACCTGGTCTATGGGTTCTGGCTCCATTGCCGGCTCTGCAGCTCCAGTCTCTCTCAGCATCGACATGCTGACTGGGGGCACTTGGCTTGTCAACCGTGTAGCACATCACTGGGTCATGTGCCACACAGGTGATAGGTTACCTCTACGGCCAGCGATTGGCAGAGCCGACAGAGAAGTGATGGAACCAGAACCCAGCGGCGGGGACCAGGTAAGTAAGACGAACACAGTGGGTCCATCCACTCTGTCAGGTCTGAAAAAAGTTGTATAACCCCTTTAAATAGTCTGACTTCCTGCAACCACCACTAGGGGGTGCCAATAAGACAATGTGTACCTTATACTGTAAACCTCTCCCTTGTGGCGAATTCAGGTACAGAACTGACACAGGATTCTCATGCCCAAGGACTCAAATTAGGCCTAGTTCACACAGTCAGTGTTTGGTTGGTAACTGTGAGCCAAAACCAAGTCCTGGTCAACAACAGAGAACAGGAGCAGATCTTGTCCTTATACCTCATCTCTGTGTCTCTGTGTGCTCCAGGAAACCACTGAGGTGTGAACTAGGCCTCATTATCACACCTCAAACTTTTTTCTTTTTTTTTTTTAATAATCTCAGCTCGGATTTTATTTTTCAAAATATAGAGAAAGTAAGTAATTCAAAAGACAACATATGGTTTGTTTGCTATTCGCTGCACAGAACGTTCCCACTTCATGAAACCACTTGTGCCAATTACAGAGGGTATTTCTAGCAGGTCACCATAACATCTGGTAATGATTGTTCTCTTTTTTTTTTTATATAATTTTTATTTCATTTTAGTAATAAAGAACATTGAAATAAATAACAATGTTCACAGGTACATAAGTAAAGTATCAATAATAGGATGACTGATAATAGAGGAAGACAGCATCCCAATACATTCCTGAAGACACAGAGGGATAATACCTTTAAAAATTAGCTAATTAGACCACAAACTTCCTGAAAGCTATCCAGAGTTTCCAACGTGATTTGTGTTTATCTATTCTACGGCTTTCCCAAGCAGCGATGTCTTCAAATGTGAAGATTTGATCAACTTTCCCTATCCATTGGGAGATCTGGGGGAGCTCGGATGAGAGCCAGTAACGAGGCACCAACTGGCGTGCAGCACTTATGAGTGAGTAGAAGAGTGGGGAGGGTACGCTGGGAGAGTTGGTAGGCGGGATACCTAGCAATGCCACTTGTGGGGATAGTGGAATAGCCAATAAACAAACTTTATTACAGAGATTAACCCTTAGACTCCCAGCGCCGTACATGTACGGCGCTGGGGCGATGCGGGCACATGGCGTCTCTAACAGCAGAGACTTGCGGCTACTTACCCCATCGGCGGCGTCTTCCTTCCACGTGATCACGGCATCAGGGTGCGTCTGAACTCGGAAGCGTACGCTTCTGGGTGGTGTACAGACGCCCTGAGTGGCCAATCGGGGTGTCTGTACACCATATGAAAACTGTAATCCTCGCTGGTGAGGATTATAGTTTTCAAACTGCAATTCTTATTCTGGCCACTAGATGGCAGGCTAGGATAAGAAATGAGCAATTTTTGGATTTAACTCCATCTAGTAAATCCCTGATTGCTCATAAAGAAAAAAAAAAAAACAATATATTAGCTCATATTTGAGCTTTAAAATAATCACAAAAAAATTAAAAAAAATGTTAAAAAATATATAAAAAAATATATAAAAGTTCAAATCACCCCCCTTTCCGTATAATGAAAAAATAAATACCTAAATAACAATAAATATAGACATCATGGGTATCACCGTGACCGAAAACGCCCGTACTTTTAAAAAATAAAAATTCCAATACAGCAAATTGTGTGGCGGAAAAAAGCGTCCAAAGGGCGATTCGCCGTTTTTTGTCGCTTTTTTTTTCTAAAAAAAAATTAAATAAAAAGTGATCAAAAAGTCATACACACCCCAGAATGGTATCAATAAAAACTTATCAAATAAAAAGATCACCCCGCAAAAAATGAGCCCCCATACAGCTCCGTACACATAAATACCAAAAAGTTATAGGGGTCAAGATATGACAAGGAAAAAAAAAAAAAAAAGGCCAACTTTATAATTATTTTATCACCATCTAAACGCAAGATAAACTATACATATTAGGTATCGCTGGATTCGTACTGACCAGTAGAATGAAAGTAACTGGTCAGTTTTAATGAACATCGAACGCTGTAAATAAGAAACCTGTATAACTGTAGCGGAATAGCGTTTTTTTTGCAATTTCACCCGATTTGGAATTTTTTTCCTGCTTCCCACTACACCATATGCAATATTAAATAGTGGCGTTGGAAAGTACAACTTGTCCCACAAAAAACAAGCCCTCATACAGCTATGTGAACAGAAAAATAAAACAGTTATGGCTGTTTGAAGGCAGGGAGCGCAAAACGAAAATGCATAACCGAAAAAACCTCCGGTACTGAAAGGGTTAAAGATCTCAGACCACCACACCTGGATCTTGGGACAGGACCACCAAATACGGATAAAAGAACCTTTATGACAGAGACCGCTCCAACAAGTGTCAGAACCTGAATTACTATACAGGCACGTGACATTACCACCTAGTCAAGAGTTTGTAACCATTCTCCTGTGTTCGAACACATCTAGAAGTTTTATGTGGTGTGACAAAGAGGGTGGATAATTCGGAGGCTGAAAATGTAGTCTCAAGGTCCCTCTCCCAGAGACCTATGTACGCCGGTTTGGGCATGAATATTGGAGTACATATTTTATGGTTTATCTTGGAAATAAGCTTTGTGGGTGGGACTGTGTCTGCAATTAAGCCCTCAAGCCATGTTAATGGGCGTAGTAAAGCCTGTATAGGAATATGTTTAAAAAGAAAGGAGCGTAGAAAAGAGCGTAGTGGTGGGGGGAAGTAATTGCCAGGGAAACAGCAGCCAAGGATTACACTATCCAAGACCTCTCCCTCCTCATTGAACAATGATAGTATTGGTGTGGTAGATTCCCTTATAGTAATTGGGAGACTTTCCAATAGATCTCTCGGGGCATGAGCTATAACATAGTAAGGGTGAGGGTGAGGGTATGGCATGTTGGGATGCTTGAAACCAGTACCATGCCTCTAGAGTGGCCTTAATTATTGGGTTGGAGAATTTAGCTGTACTGTGAAAAGTCTCCAGACCCACCAGGAAGCCTGTAAATGAAGGTCCGAAGCCCTGTTGTTCTATATCCACCCAGGCTCTATCACGATGTTGGCCTAGCCAGCTTACCACTCTAGATAGGAGTACAGCCTTTTCATACAATTCAGGGTCGGGGAGATTAATTCCCCCTAAGTGTTTTGGTCTATTGACGGTTGAGTAAGGTAGCCTAGCCTTTTTCCCTGCCCAAACAAATAAGCATATTTGTTTTTTAACTGAGGAGTAGAATATCTTCGGGATAGGAATAGGTAGAACCTGTTGGAGATACGTCAAACGTGGTAGGACAAGAGCCGCTATGATGTTTTTCCTGCCAAACCAGGATAACATGGTAGTCTGCATGGTCGAAATTTGAGTTGTTATTGACTGCAGCAGGGGAACATAGTTGAGAGAGTAAAGTGTAGAGGTGTTTGGGCTTAATTTGACACCCAGGACACCTCAAACTTTTGAAAGCCCTAGCAAACAGTGAGGGAAGTAGCAGCTGACCACACATATAGGCCTCATGACCATATCCGTTTTGTAGTCTGCAAATCGCAGATCTTCAAAATATGGATGTGGTCCATGTGCTGTCCCATTAGGAACACGTCTTGGTCAATCTGCCTCATAGTGCCCTTTGTATTGCAGACACTAGCCCACTGATCGTGGCACATGTTGTCCAGAAAGTCTTGGTCAGTTTTCCATTTTTCTCCAGCAGTGGTTTCTACAGGGATCAGGACTCCTTGGAAAGTCTACTAGTCCATACACATCTTCCTCAAACTCTGGGGCATGGACGTCAGGTGAATGCTTTGGTCCCTACGTTTCGGCAGTCAGTGGGGGGCCTCCGTCTTAAGAAATGGTAGGTACACGTTAACGTCGCTTTCTAAGCTGCTACTTACCCATATATCAACCTTGGGTCCTTCATACTCCTTTCCTTCAAAAAGTTCTGGTGCCGCGTATGGAGGGCTGCCGCACCAAGTCTTCAACAACTGCCCTGGAGTAAACCGGTTACTGAAACCGAAATCTGAAGGACAAAAGTAAAACACAATTATGAGCGAAGCGAAATGACTACACAAAGAAGGGAGGCGGCAGGAGGCTCCTAAAAATCTGCTGGGACCACACTACACAAAAGGGAGTAAGGCCACCTACCGCACATCG